>PVIU01003217.1:0-150674 GCA_004026605.1 Ondatra zibethicus | reverse complement strand
CTCCACCCTTCTCCTCTCTTCTCACCCCCCACAATCCACTCTTCCTCCTTTTCTGTTTAGGAAGAGACAGGTCTCCCATGCGTATCAATGGAACATGGCATGTCAAGTTGCAGTAAGACTAAGCATCTCCCCATGTATTAAGGCTTAGAAAAGGCAACCCAGTATTAGGTGTAAGGTCCCAAAAGCCAGTAAAAGAGTCAGGGACAGCCCTTGTGCCCACTGTTAGGAGTCCCACGAGAGGACCAAGCTACACAACTGTAACATATATTCAGAGTGCTTAGGTCTAAGTGTTGATTCCTGGGTTTGTCTTTGTTGGATAGGTGTTTTGTTCCTTCGTTTCTCTTTCCTGTCTTATCTTCTGACCTAAATGGCCAAGGTTTCTGGTGACTAGCAAGTCTTTATGTCCAGTACGGTTTCCCCTCTAGGGTCCCTAGATCTGGCCCAGCCACAAATAAAGCTGAAGTCTTCTGAAGTTGTAGACCAGGACATGGATCTCAGGGTGGGGTGCAATCTGGGGTTCCTAGATCCAGTCTGGCCTCTGATAAAGTGGAAGTCTTCCAAAGTTGTAGGCCAGAATATGGAGCCAGGGGTGAGGGATTGGGGAAGGTGATGCAGTCTAGGGTTGTTAGGTAAACTTGAAGGGGTTTAGTGGGTGGTGTCTTGCCTGGGGTCCCTAGGTCGAGCCTGGCCTCCCCTAAAGCTGTGGGGCCTAGTATGGAGTCCAGGAAAGGGGGTACAGTCTGGGTTGTTCTAGCCAGGGGGTGTTACGGATTATTAGCTGGTGGTGCTTTTTATTCATCTACTGAGACTATGGTATTGTTTTTATCCTTCATTATCTTTTTTGTTATTTTTGTTTGTTTGTTTTATTTTGTTTTTTGAGACATGGTTTCTCTGTGTAACAGCACTGGCTGTCCTGGAACTGGCTTCGTAGACCAGGCTGGCCTCAAACTCAGGGAGCTCTCTCTGCCTCTGCCTCTCTAGTGCTGGGATTAAAGGCGAGCACCATCACCTCCCAGCATCTTTCATTATCTTTATGTGGTATATTGAACCATCCTTGCACCCCTGAAATGGAACTAGCTGATCATGATGTATATCTTTTTAATGGGCTGTTGGATTTAATTTACTAGTATTTTTCCATGGCTTTTTCTATTTGTGTTCTTTTTGGATACCAATCTAAAGCTTTTTTTTTTTCTTGTGTTGTTATCTCTTCTCCACTCATTGCCTAAGATCAAGTGTGGGGTCCTTTTTCAAGTATTGGCAAAAGGCTAACACTGGCCTTAAGGAGTTCATAGTATAGTGTAAGAGTTTGGTAAAACTCGCAAGCCGGGCAGTGGTGGCACACGTCTTTAATCCCAGCACTGGGAGGCAGAGGCAGGCGGATCTCTGTAAATTCAAGGACAGCCTGGTCTACAAGAACAGGCTCCAAAGCTACAGAGAAACCCTATCTTGAAAAACCAAAAAAAAAAAAAAGTTTGGTAAAACTCATCAGTGAAACAATCTGGCCCTGGGCCTTTCATTTTCTAAGTTTTTTTGTTATTTTTAATTGTGGGGGTATGGTGTGTGTGTGTGTGTGTTCATGTGTGTTTGGTGCGCGTATGGTGGTTGTGGGTGTGCACGTGGGTGTGTGCATTTGTGTGTGTGTTTGTGTGGTGTGTATGGGCATGTGCACATGAGTGCATGAGTGCAGGTGCCAGGGAGTCCAGAGGCACTGGATTCCTGGAGCTAGAGCTATAATTGTGAGCCTCCTGATGTGGGTACTGGGAATGAAATGCCACCCTTGGGTCCCCTAAAAGGGCAGCAAACAGCAACTGCTCTTAACTGCTGAGCCATCTCTCCAGCCTCTTGAACTTTTATCTAATGGTAGACTTTACTAACAATTCAATCTCATTAATTATTACTTCTGTATTCAGGTTTTCTATAGACTGTTGGTTCCTTTTAGGAGGTCATGTGTGTCTCTACTCTGTCACCCACACTGGACCAGAACCAGAACTCACTGTGTAGCTCATGCTAGCCTGAAACTCACTATTTTCCTGTTTGGCTTCCTGAGTTCTATGGTTACAAATGTGAGCCAGTACAACCAGTGTCTTAGCATTTCCATTAATGCAACAAAACACCATACCCAAAAAGCAAGCTGGGGAAGAAAGGGTTTATTAGACTTATACTTCAGCATTGCTGCTCATCACTAAACAAAGTCAGGAAAGGAACTCACACAGGGCAGAATCCTGGAGGTGGGAGCTGATGCCATAGAGGGGAGCAGCTTACTGCCTTGCTTCCCATGGCTTGCTCAGTTCACTTTCTTACTGAACCCAGGACCACCCGTCCAGAGATGGCACCACCAACCAACATGCAGGCTGGACCTTCCCCCACTGATCACTAAATGAGAAAATGACTCGGAGCTGGGCCTTGTGGAGGCTCCTTCCTCAGCCGAGGCTCCTTCCTCTGGTGACTCTAGCTTGTGTCAAGTTGACACACAAAAGCACCCAGCACAACCAGCTTTATTCTACTTTTCTTTTCTTTGAACTTTATTTACTGTACAAATCTTGGGGTTCATGTATTTATGATTTTCTAAGTCATTGACTTGTTGGGCTTTTCTTTTTTATTTCAGAGCTGAGGACAGAACCCAGGGTCTTGTGCTTGCTGAGCTAAATACCCAACCCCATCATTGGGCTTTTTTATTTGAAATCTTGTTTTTTAATTTAGGTACCCATTGCTATAAAGTACTTTTTTAGTAATGTTTTTGCTATGTCCTTTTAAGTTTTGATATGTTGAGTGGTCATGAATTTCCTCAGATTCCCTTTGAAGGTCTTTCTTTCACTTTAACTTTTGAGGGGTAGCTGTCTTGCTTAAGGTTTCTGTTGCTGTGAAGAAACACCATGACCACGACAACTCTTCTAAAGAAAAACATTTAATTGGGGCTAGCTTACAGTTTCAGATGTTTAGTCCATTATTATCACAGTGGGACATGGTGATATGCAGGCAGATATAGTGCTGGTGAAGAAACTGAGGGTTCTACATCTTTATCTACAGGCAACAGGAAGTGAACTGTGTATCACACTGAGCAGCGTTTGAGCATAGGTGACCTCAAAGCTCACCCCCACAGTGACACACTTCCTTCAACAAAGCCACATCTGCTAATAGTGCCACTCCCTATGGGGGCCATTTTCTTTCAAACCACCACTGTAGCTTTGCTGGCTATGACAACTTTAGATGGCTGTTACTTTCTTTGGGACTTGTAGCCTATCATCCTGTTGCCTTCTTGTCTGGTAGAAGTTTCTGCTAAAGAATCGAGTAGACTCTGTTGGGGTTGCCCTTAAGTGTGGCCTGGGTCTTTCCTCTTGCAGATTTTACATGTCGAGCTGTGATTTGACAAGTTTGGTAACAACATGCTGTGAGGAAGATCATTTCTGGCTGTTCATACTTGGGGTTACATTTACATAAGCCTCCTGATTTGGGGTGCCTGCGTCATTCTCAAGAATAGAGAATTTTCTATTTCATTAAATATGGTTGCTGTTTACTTTGTTTGGTTTCTTGAGATAAGTCTGTTATGTAAACCAGTCTGGCCTCAAACTCACGGTCTTCAGTTTTTCAAGTACAGGGATTACAGGTGTATACCACCACGCCCACTATCCTTTATAGGTTTTCTATGTGCTTAATCTCTTCTCTTGAGTACACTAACAATATAGGGGTTTAACATTTAACCGTGAGCCAAAGCCCATGAATTCTCTCTTCGTTCTTTGTTTCCACTGTTTTCTTCTTTTGAAGCAGGCTCTCACCATGGAGCCCGAGCTGATATGGAACTCACTTATGTAGACCATGCTGACCTCAAACTCAGAGCTCCATCTGCCTTTGGCTTGTGAGGGCTGGGATTAAAGGGTGTGCCCCTATGACCAGCTGTTTCTACTATTTTTAATTAGTTTTTCAAATGAGCAAACAAAGGATTGGTTTTGAATCTAGTATGTTCATATTTACTTTTTTGTTTTTGGCTGGTGGTGGATTTTTGTTGTTGTTGTTGTTGTGTTGCGTATTGTTTTCTTTGAGACAGGGTCTCTCTATGTGTCCTTGACTGTCCTGAAACTAGATAGAGCAGGCTGGCCTTGAACTCACGGAGATCCACCTGCCTCTGCCTCCCAAATGTTGTGATCAAAGGCCTACATCATTTTGCCTAGCTTTAGTTTGTTCTTATTGATACTTTTGTTATCTTTTTTCTGAATGGAATATTTAAAAACACCTGTTTTCCATGTAGATCTTTTGTTTGCTTCATTCAGTATTTTTTGAGGTTTTCAATTGAATCTTTCATTTGTCCAATTGAGGTTTTTCTCTCCAAAGTTAATGTTTGGTTCTTTTACAAAATTTCTTTGCAGAGCAGAATCTCTCATTTATATCCACTATGTTTTCCTAAGTCCATCTAGCCTTTTCTCTGAATAATCTTGTATCACATTTTTTATAAAGCATTCTTCTTAATTATTTGTCAGACCTTTCATTCATTTTAGTTTCTTTGGAATCTGTTACTAGAGAATTATTTCTAGAAAATCTTTAATATGATTTGGGTTTCTACATTTAGATTTATGTCTTGTGTTTTTTTTTAACTGCTTTGACAGTGTAGCCATAGTATATGGCATTCTCCTAAAGATATGGGTATCAGTTTGTTTCAAACTGTTAGCTTTATTTCCAGTTGGACAGGCACCAAAGTATGGTCACCTGTAATCTCTTTTAAAAAAGATTTATTTTAATACTTACTTATATTTACTTCATATATATGTGTGTTTTGCCTACATTCATGTATGACATGAGCACCATGTGTATGCCGGGTGCCGGAGTAGGTCATTTTGGTATCGAATCCTCTGGAACTGAACTTGCAGACTGCTGAGCCTCCTTTTGAGTGTCAGGAATGGAACCCAGCTCCTCTGCAAGAGCAACAAATGCTCTTAACTGCTGAGCTATCTCTCCAGCCCTTCCATGTAGTTTTTCTAGGTGAGATTAGTGGATATGAACACAATGTATACTATTTGGGCTCTGTGGGCCACACGAATACACCAGCAGTCAGGGAGAGTGATGTGGGATAAACTCCTAAAATAGAAGTACGTCAAAGGTGGCAGTGGCATCCTTTGGCATTGTTGATGTTGGCTGTATTGATGATAAGGGTCTTTGGCACTACCTGCTCTAAATAGTGAGAGGCCTAAAGTACTTGTGGTGGTCACGCCCAGTCCTGAGAGCAGTCCATGATCATAGAGGATTCAAGGCCGGTAGAGATAAGTATTATAAAGCAGCAGGAATTGTACTGCTCTTTGCTGATACTGTAGAAGTATCAGAAGCTGTACCCTTGCCCACACCCCTGCCATGCCATGAACTAGGATATGAACCATTGACTAGGACTTTTTTCCTTAAGAATCTTTGAGCTGGTAAGTAATTCTAGAAAATGATGTTCCCTCTCCCAGCAAAGTTTGTCCTCAGGACTAGGGACATTATTAGGGATTGGTTATGACTGGTATAGAATTGGGAGTGGAAATGAAGTAGGCTCAAGGATCTCTCTTGAAAAAAAAAAAGGGAATGGATGGGGTGGGATAATAGGTAGATTAGTGTGAGCTTATTCACACTAATAATAATAGTGGGTAATAGTGAGAATACTTGAGAGCTATTATATATAGACAATTTACATTGGTTTAGATTATGGTATATTGATACAAATTCAAATTATATTTGTTATATTGAATATGCTCCTATTCCTATTTACAATATTTGTGCACCTATGCAAAGTTATTTTGTCATATTATATACATACATATTTCTACCTCTGCTTAAGATATTTTATATATTGATACAATTTTAGGATATATTTATCATATTGCACTATACATTTTTACCTCGGATCAAGATATTTATATATTATTTACACTTTGAGGTCATTGTCCTCATTTGCCATACATTTGTTTAAAGTGTTTAATTTTTTAATATGAAGCCTTAGCCTTTAAGCTATATAGGTGTATTAAGAATTATAAGTCAATAGTCATCCATGTTTGTCATACTTATAGTTAGACTAATCAGGTACTCTAGATGCATACAGATTGTATTCTGCATAGTTAATCTTCAAACACTTCAAAGAACTGTAGAATATGGCATTTAAATAACTTAGGATTCTGTTCACTTAAAACACAATTGCTCCTGGCAGCAACGATTTATTCCCGAGACAGTGTTGAACACTGAAGAACTCCACTTGGAGCTTGTTTTCTTCTTGGCAAAACTGGGCAAAGAACTGCTCCTGCCTTGGAAATGCACAGTGTCCAGACTGGACAAGCAAGGTACAAGCAAAAAGACTTCCAAACCTTCCCAAGACAGGGTAAGATGGTTTTTTTAAATTTTCTTGCCTCTAAAAACGATCTGTCAGATACTGTAGGCCTTAGCTAAAGTTGATTGCCTCAACTTTGCAAATGAGACTTTGGGTGATTGCCCAGGTAGCCAGTTGTCTCTGTCATTTCTTGTACCTTTTGTAAGTTGCTTGATTGCACTTCCTACTTATTCAAGTAATATTATTTCCCTTCTCACTTTCCTCTCATGACTTTGCAAGTCATTTTTAATATAAGACTTAGATTCCTTAGGATAGGGTATCTATTGAAACATTCAGCATATATTTCTTGTTTGATGCTGTTCATGCTGGTTGTAATTCTAATTTTTATGTATGTTTTTGCCTCTTCTTTTCCATGGACAATAATTGATATTTGTTCTTATTGTATTAGACTTAGAACTCTCTTATTTAGACAGAAGAGGAAGGTGCTGCGGAAACTCCTTCAGCCAATAGTCTTTAAGATACTGGCCCACTTTGGGCGTGGTCTCATGTATTAAAAATGCAGACAAAAAGCGTGTGCAGCTCTCTTGGCTGCTGGATTTGGTTCCAGTTCCAAGCACACAGAGAACTTCAGATTGCTACCATTTCTTTGAGTTTATCCTCTAATAAATAAATCTTTGTTATACTAAAAAAAAAAAAAAAAAAAAAAAAAAAAAAAAAAAAAAAAAAAAAAAAAAAAAAAAAAAAAAAAAAAAAAAAAAAAAAAAAAAAAAAAAAAAAAAAAAAGCATCTTTGACCTGAAGTGTGGAGACATGTAAGCTGAGTATGTCACAACCACTCCCAAGGAAAGTTTCTCACTGGACCGTGTAGTACAAGACAGGGCAGCAGCCCAGAGCTGGGACATTGTTTTAGCTACCTCAGCATGCCCTTGTGAGTGTGCATCCACGGAAGCAAAACTTCCCTCTCCTTGTTACTAACACCCATGCCCTGAATGAAAGGTACTAGACCAGCACTAGTGACTGGCAGTTCTGAATCTACATGGTTTCTCATCTCAGAGGGCGAATGTGTTGACCTCGCTCTCCTTTCCTTTTCCCTTTACAAAGTCGAGTTCTTTCTTGAGCTCGCAGTTCTGGAGGTGCAGGGATAACATCAATACTGACTGGGGCTTTTATAAAGGCAGCATTGTAGACAGCATCATGATGGCAAGAGAGCACAGGGAAAACTGTCATCATTTGGTAAGACAAGAAGCCAGAAAGAATCTCCTCCCTCCCTCCCTCCCTCCACAACAGGGTTTCTCTGTGTAGCCCTGGCTGTCCTGGAACTCACTCAGTAGACCAGGCTATCCTGAAACCCAGAGATCGTCCTGCCTCTACCTCCCAAATAATGGGATCAAAGGTTAGCACCACCACTGCCCAACAGTATCTCTCTTTTGATCCTTCCCTTCTCCATACTACCCCTACGGTGTAAGGTGCTCAATGGAATTTTATCACAGTCACTTCACTGAGCCAAGTGTGGTTCTCAAGGAGACTAAGCACTGAGCTAGTACCATAGAACATGTGTGTGTGACATCCCAGAAATTGTATATGCAGGGGTTTTGATATTCCTTTTCAAGATGACTCCTCACTACAGCTCATGGTGGTTTTGCTGGGGCAATGATATGAAATCCTCTTCCAAAGAAAGGCTACTAAGTAGATTTCAGGTTTACCTAGTTATGCATACCTACAAGGGTTGCAAAACTTTGCAGTAGCCAGTATTGTAAGCAACCTTGCTGGCAGTTCATTGGAAATATTCTTTTCCTTCCTTAACCCACCAGAGGGGCAGTAGATACCTGGATATTTCTCTTACTGTACTGTTGTCCCAAGATCCCGAATCTTATAGGTTCCAGCTTCTATTCTGCTGATTACAGTGACTGTCCATCACCCATCTCAAAATGCAGCTATATACCTGTTGTTTTTGTTTTTCTTTACAATAGAGCAAGTGGGTGCTCCTAATCAGCTGTTGTATTCAATCTAAGTCGTATATCTGTCATACAAATGTTACCAGGCAGAAGGTGAGAACCAAGTATTGGAGATGGAAGGAAGTTTGAGAAAAGGTACATATCTTTGACTCTTGCTGTAGTTGTGGTATGAGGCTGGATGACTCTAAAAGGTAGATTCCTACTTGTCTTATACACATACTCAATAAATGGTAAATATATAAAGGAATGTATGGATGCCTCACTAGTGATTAATACTTATTATTATACTCCCATTTTTAATTGTGTAGGAAACATTTTAAGTGATCTCTCCTCAGAACTATGTAATGTATTTAGCTGGAAGGAAACGTAAAGAGATACACATGCTTCGAAATTGAAAAGTTAAAGGTTGAAAAACATGATTACCCTAATGTCACACTGAAACAGGAATACAGTTTATGCTCCTAGTTACTAGTCTATTACCCAATCTAATGCATCATAGGACAAAGAACGTTCTCATCACTATCAGTAACTAACATGGATGATTTTCATATCCTGAATATGACAAGAGTAGTCTCATTTAGTGATATGACCTAAGGGAGCTTTAAAGGTGATTTATTATAGGCTCTTTCACAGAGGAGAAAAATACACAAAACGTTCAGTGACTTGTCACAGATCTTCAGCTAGAGAATCAACACTCCGAGTGTAACGGGGGGCCTGCTCGTCAGGGTTTCTGTCCTGCCTGGTCTCCCAGCCATTTAGTCCCAGAGATAAATCACATAGAGAGTCTACATTAATGATGAACTGACTGGCCCATTAGCTCAGGCTTCTTATTAGCTCTTCTAACTTATATTAACCCATTATTCTTATCTATGTTAGCCACATGGCTCAGTACCTTTTTCAGCGGGGCAGGTCACATCCTGCTTCTTCAGTGGTCTGGGCAGGAGTGCGGGGGAACTTCCTGCTTCCCAGAATTCTCCTATTCTTTTTTTTTTTAAGATTTATTTATTTATTTATTTATTATGTATACAGTATTCTCAGTATTCTGTCTGCATGTATACCTGCAGGCCTGAAGAGGGCACCAGATCTCACTACAGATGGTTGTGAGCCACTATGTGGTTGCTGGGAATTGAACTCAGGACCTTTGGAAGATCAGGCAGTGCTTTTAACCACTGAGCCATCTCTCCAGCCCCTGAATTCTCCTATTCTTATTGCGCCACCTCTACTTCCTGTCTGGTTTTCCCGCCTATACTTCCTGCCTGGCTACCAACCAATCAGCGTTTATTTAAAACATAATTGACAGATACAGAATTGTTCTCCCACACCATCCAAGGACCTGGAGCCCCACATGCAGGGCACATCCCCTGTTATACTGAAGGACACAGCTGTACTTGAAGCTGATTTGGCTTTGACATATTGACGTGGCATATAACCCTCCAACTGGGGGCAACAGGAAATGTTTATTTATGCACAAGTACATGGGAAATCAATCTCCAGCTTTTAAAAAATTCATTACAAATAAAAAATGTTGTTAAATACATTCATCCTTTATGCACAAAATACATTCTTTACACTTTTACTCTCATTATGAATTACTTCTTAATAATAAAAACTTAAACTACAACAGTCAGTAAGTTTGGCAATTTGATCATCTTTTTTCCAAGAAGGAAAATCCAAATGTTGAGATAGTTGATAAGTAAGAAACCATGCGTTTCAAATACTCCTTCATTGACTGATCCTAAAAGGTTTAATGAATGCCCTCTCCAATATGATTGGCAGCTGTCTTTAAAGGAAAGCTGAGCACTTTGAAATTCTGTGATGACAATGTAATTTCTACAAAGTCTGAAGGAGTCTTCATGAAATTGATAACCATATCAAAATGGCATCCTTACAGAAAGATTCTTACAAATAAACCTGACAGCTAGGCATTACTCAGGGATCCAGTTGACCAATTTAACAAAGATTGGAAGTTTCATCCTCCAAGCAGGACTTTAAGAGGTTCTATTTAAATAAACACAAATGGCTTAATTTGTTAGTCTATTTATGAGAACTGTAAGAAACAATATGACCATGTTTCTTCTTTATGTAACAAAAATTACATAAGTGTTCTAACAGAATTACTTATACTACCCAGAAAGTAGAAACAATCTAAATGTCCAAAATGTGATTAATTCAAAATTAAAATAATAAACACACACATACACACAATGGAATACTACCTAGCCATAAAAAGAATATACTGACTTACGCTACGACACAGATGAGTCTTGAAAACCTTAACAGAAGCCAGGCACAAGAGGCCACACATTGTATGGTTACATTATATGCAAGGCAAATCCATAGAGAAGGAAAGCAGACAGACTGTGGCCAGACGCGGGGGAGGAGGAGGTTTGGCTGCTATGGGATATAGAACCTTTTGGGAAGGATGTATTCTGACGTTAGGCAGTAGTGACAATGCACATATAGTGAGCACACTGAGAACACTGAATTTTATGCTTCACTGTGTGTGAATTTTTAATAAAGATTTTAAAGATAGAATTAAACTTTAAAATGTTTTGTTGGGTTCCTGGTTCCTCTTTGTCCCCTTTTTGAAACTGGATTGATTTTTTTTTATAAACCTTCTTTCTACACAATGTATTTAACTAACTTTACTTGGGTTACCAGTGGCTTATATTTCTAATGGCCTTTTTGTTAAGTAAAAATAATACATGGACACAAAATATATATTGTACTGTTAATATCTGCATATTGACATTTAAAACCAAGAACTATGCTTATGTTAAAGTAGATTATTAGGATTTATATAGTGATATATATATATATATGGAGTTTACTGAGATCCTATGCATAAAACCAGTAGCCATATATTAGGAATCAAGTTCATAAAATTCACTGGTCAACCTGTTTGCTGAAACTGTATATGTAAAATATCTGCGTTTTAATGGAGAGATAAGAAGATGGAGAAAATCAAGGATTTTCTAAGCCTTTACAAAGCAGCTCCTGTAACTATTTTAACTAGCTGCTGAGATCCCCAGAATTAAATATTTTGCATTTTATTTTATCCCTATACTAAAATTCATGCAATAAAGTGTGTGCAATAATATACAGGGCATTCTTTCCTCAAATTCTTGTCTTAGTTCTTTATTGAAATTTTTAGCAGAATTTTTTCTTTTCTGAAGATAGCGATTTTATTCATGCACTAGTTAAACCAGTTTTGTGTGTCTTGTTTACACACCATCAAGGGAGCGCTAACCATCTGGTATGTCTAGGCAGACACTCCAATGAGTAGAAGCTAGAAACCAGCATTCCAATCATCTGAAATGTTTTATATCGGGAACCTGAAAATCCCAAGCAGTCCTTAAGGGATTAAATTACTTAAAAAAATTCATTTAGTAAATCAACTGACATTCATTGTCAAGTAGTCTACAAGGAAGTTCCACTAACATTCTGTAATTGTATAGAACATGAGAATATTTATTCCTAATGATTACATTCCAGAAGCAGTATGCTTAGCAGCTGTTTTTCAGAGGGCTTTATCAAGTTTATTATTATTATTTGATCCAGGCATCACTGTGTAATCTTAAACAAAAGCTATGTGCCATTCACCACCTAGAGAATTATTCTAACCAAACAGATTGTTTTCTTACTCTGTATATGAATTTTTGCTCTTCTGGGAGATTAGTGCCCCAATTTTATTTCAAAATATAGCACACACGTAGAAATGGGAAGAAAAACATTTTGGAGTATTGGTAACACATTCATCAAGTAAAGTCATATATGGAATTAAATTCTAAAAGCAGATCACGTAACTGGGATTTATGATTCAATTTTTTTTTGTTTGTTTTGTTTTGTCTTTCAAGACAGGGTTTCTCTGTGTAACAGCACTAGCTGTCCTGGAACTAGCTCTGTAGACCAGGCTGGCCTCAAACTCAGAGATCCACCTGCCTCTGCCTCCCAAGTGCTGGGATTAAAGGTGTGCACCACCACTGCCCGGCTATGATTCCATTTTTACCTACAGATGGAAAGAAGAGCCACACAGCCAGAATTACTCTTACTTGGTCATCCATTATACATTACTAGTAAAGGGCGAACTGCATGGATAACTGAAGAGCTAAGCAACAGCATAGTTATCTAAATCTGATCCGAGTAAGAAACTAAGAGTTGATCAACAACTATCCTGATGTTCACCAAGAGGATGACAATAACCACCTTAACAGGCTTTTATGACTTAGTTTTCAAAAACAAACAAAGGGCAATAATAGACAGTGAATGTGACCCCTTAAAGATAACAAGCCATTTTCTTCCTGCGGAGAATGAGATCAAGAAGAGGTTTGCATTGCACTGTGAGGTATTTCAGTTCTAAGAGCGATTTCCTGATAATAAGGAATTTACAACCCTGGAATCGGCTGTTGAGACTGAATGTCTCTCAAGATGTATGGAAAGAAACAAAGTGATTCAGAGATTTCCTTGTAGAAATGGGATTCTTTCTAACAGACTGCCCCAAACCCATTTCTTAAAATCTTGATGGAGTCTCCCTTTGTAGCCTTAGCTCCCACCTCAGCTTACCAAGTACCTGGGACTAAGGTCACATGTCACTGCCTCTACTTACAAAGTCTAATATAGGTAGAGAAAAGACAAAACAGAACAAAAACAAACAAGCAAAAACCCTAATATTTAAGTTCTTCCTATTTGCTGAGCAACATATTTTTAATGTCACTATACTAATTTCAACGTATTTCTAACAGGTCCAGCTCATAAATGAGAACACTCCTGTTCAAGCTTTGCCTAAAGCCTCCACTAACCTTTCTATTGCAGGGCTGCGCACAGCTAACCTAGTGCTCCACTTCCGTACTTCTCCCTTTATCACCCTCTAGAGTTGCCACTGACCAAGAACTTTGTTGGAACACAGCTCAGCATCTGCCATTCTGCTTTAAACCAGTGGAAAAGGTTTTAAAAAAATTTAAATTAACTCATACACCTGATGAAGCCAAAGAAGAACTGGCAACCAGTCTTTTTCTTCAGATTTCCTATAGTCAGAGGACGTCCCGCCCAAATTCAACTATGTTTCTCCCCATACTGATTCATACACAATGGTTTCCTTTTTGCAAAGACTAAGGAGGAGGCACCTGTCAGACTGCAAAGGGGGCAAGCTATTTTACAAACGGGATTTTATACATTTTAATCAGCAAAAAGTGCTTTTAGTTTATTTTCCAGTTAAAGCCCGGTTTTGTTAGTTTGTACGTGAAGCAAATTGGCCTTTGCCCTTTCAACCTCAGTCTTCCCAGAATCAAGGAAACCTCTCAGATGTCACTGGAGACTTCCTCGAGCAGATCTGAGGGGTGGGTCTCCACCAGGGGCTCTCCTGTCCTCCTCATGGGGCTGAGGGACGGAGGCGCCTCTTCTGCTGAAATGTGTCTAAAATCCTGAGGAGAACGCACTGTTTATTAAGCCAAACGAGATGGATAATTCCCATGATTTCACATACCTTCAGTCTAAATGATGACACCGCTTCCATTTTTACCACGGAAGCCACTCTGTTCCAACAGTGACTGATAAGGCATTTCTAGTTTAGGACTTAATGGCAAATCAGTCTCTCGGCCTGAGGACATGCAGCCAACTTTTCCCCTAGAGGGCAGTGCATTTGTGACAGAACAAAAAAAATAAAATAAAATAAAAAAAGCTTTTTCTTTTTTTAATGTTGGTCAACATATATTTAACTGAGCATAAAAAAGTGCTACAATTTAGATATTTGACTTAATAAAGCATCTGAGTCAATCCTCAGTCAACAATGTAGGTCCATCTCCACATTTTCTTTACACACTTTGTGTCTACCCTTTGCTTGACATAAAGGCAGCCACTACCAGAGGGTTCCAATTTTTTGAGAAATTCTCCCTGACACAGAGCCCAGTCTGTGGTTCAATGGCTTCTGTGTGGTACACTTCATTCTACCTCTTTGAACTGTGAAGCTATAAATTTATTCCTCTCTCTATGCCAAGCCTATAAAAATCCTTAAAATAATGTCAATTATCTTAAATGTTAAATTCATTTAAACAGCTATCCCTCCATTTGTTTTTAATTTCAAAGATCACCAAGCTAGCCGCGGTGGCTCACATCTATATTCCCGGTGAGACTGAGGGAAGAGAGTGAACTTGAACTACATTATGATTTCTATGCCAGCCTGATTTCTGGAGCTGTAGACTGAGATCTGGTCTTTTAAAAAAAAAGAGACAAAAAGTAAAAAGCAGTGCCTCCCAGGAGTAATTATAGCACAAACATCCTGAGATTTAGGAAGGAGATGAAACGCCAGCTCCATTATTCAATATTAATGACTGATTGCCTGTGTATACAGTAAGGGAAGGCAGCTGTTCCTTCCAAATAGAGACAGACTCATTCCACAGGAACAGAAAGTCCAGAGAAGAAAATATACCTTCATTTACTGTTTAACAATAATTGCTGTATGGAATACGTTTGTCAGAAGGATGAGATGTGAAACGTACCTATTAAGACCATGGTTTAGGGAAGAAAGTAAAATACGGCATTTAAAAATTCTTAAAAACAAAAAAATCCAAACCTACTTCTTCCAGAAGCTAACAGGAAAGTGATCCTTAAGTATGTACGGCCACGAGATGCACAGCACTCTGTAGGATTAAGACTTAGAAACTTTCCCCATCTTTAAGGCCACTGGTACGATACATGGAGGCAAGGGTGGGGGGGGGGTGGGAGGGAGCATGGACAAGATCAAAATGATTTACAACTGATTTTTTTTTTTTCAGAATTAGTCTAACTGAAAGTGGATGCTGTGGATAGCTCCACGAGTAGACTGGCAAATCTGTGATCTAACACTGGAAGTCACTAGGGTCCTGCCAAGGTATATTTCATGAACAGAAGATAAAGATTCTGCTTCCTCCCTCCATCAAGCCTCATTGTCTTGAATCATACTAGTCTCAGCATCCTTGGTCAGTGGTTTCTTAATAATTTCACAATCAGAACTTGACATACTTGTCATTCCAATACATTTATTTCATTTTTAGTTATTGTCTTATCACTTAGGGAAAGATGCTGACATCAGAAATGACTAGAATATGGGGGAGAAATGAAAGCCAGAAAAAGCCAATGATGTAAACTTAGAAGTCTACACAAAAGATAATTGGCACTATATAATTAAATATCAATGCCATCCAACAGACCTAACAAAAGAATACAAAGGAACACAGCTTTGAGTATGGAAGAGAGAAATCACTAAGTTCTTTGAGAACACAGTATATACAAAGCCAAGCCAGAAAACTGGATGATGCCTTAGAACTTTTCAAGCATGACTCTAGACCCTGAACGTGTGTTTTCATTGAAAGCTACAAAATATTGCTGTGTATTTAATAATTCTATTAAAAGAAGAAAAAAAGATCATATCACAAATGGAAATGAGAGACGGTCTTGTCAGGATAAGCCAAACTACATTACAATAAGCCAAATCTTGTTTTTTTCACTATTAAATAATTTTGTGTAAAAGGGGCTTATCAGAGCAGATATTGCCCTGCCAATAAGAATTATCAGGCAAAATTATATTTATGTCCTGCCCTAGGTTAAGATGATTTTTTTCAATTACCACTTTAAAGACCTTCATTTAAACAAACAAATCTTGGCAATGAATCATTTATTCAACTGATATTTATTGCACCTATAATATTTTCAAGGATTGTTCTCAAATTTGAGATACAACACTAGGCAAATATCCAAAAGGCCTGATCTGAAATTCACAGAACTGTGGAACGTAAGGGCCCAGCTTTTCAGGTGATTAGCCACACACACTAATGGGCCAAGGACTGGTGACTGATCTACTGAAAGCCTGCTAAACCGGGAGGGTCAGAAGGGGGCGCTATAAGTCTAAGGAATAAAGGAATGAGCATACCATAACATAAGCGTGACCCCAGAAGCTGTTCTTCCAGAACTAAATTAGTCCACTCTAACAAAGCCCTTAAAGTTCACAAAGCATCATTATTTTTAACGCTGCTGTGAACCAAGGCTGAGCCATCACATACTGAGGAGATCAGCGGTAAAGAAAAGTAATAAATCTAAATTTAGGGAGATTCTCTCACAGTAGAAAGATAAATTCTTCTGTAAGCTTGATTAGTTTAACTTTTGATGCTTTTGGTTGCTGGCTTCATAGAGAAGTCAATGTATTATAAATGATTTTGATTTTTCAATTAAAGTGATTTTTCTCCCCTTCTTGTATCAAGGGCAGGCAGTTAGAACTTTTTAGGAAGCCTTTCTTTTTCTTCTAGAATCAGGAAAAGCATAGTGAGCCAATCACGATACCAAGGACAGGAGGTAACACACACAGTTCCAGGTGAAGGAGTCTGGACATGATGGAGTCCGCTAGAGAAACGCCAGAAATGTGTTAACAATATCCTCCTGCGCTGACTCACCGCTTTACAAGTCAGCTTTCCAAGAGCGACGCCTCAGGTCCAAGACTGTCACCATCAACACCAACAGCAGAATTACACGTCATATCCTCCCTCAGTGATTCATCCCTCAGCTATGCTATACAGCAAGCCGCAGAAACACCTGCCGGCACCCAGGGCATACAGATTTAATTACTGTCACAAATCCGCATTCATGAGCGCAAACAACTTGGAAGGAATCGAACCATGGCACTGGAGAAACAGGAACTCATTCAGCAGTACATCCTCCGACATGAGACCTGTCTTGAAGTTGGCTAAGTAAAGGCATATAGACGTCCATTTGAATTGGAGATCTGCAGTAACACATGCATACCAGGATGGGAAGGAAGCAGAGGAGGAGGGAGTGGGAAAAGGAGAGCAATAAGGTGAGACCAGGGAAAGACAAGACAAAGGAAAAAGAATGAATAGTCATGAATCTGAGATCAGATACATTAATATGATAAATGACACCTTGGCCTGCTTCCTAAGCAGGCCTTTCCTAAGTTTATTGAAGATACAAAAATGGTTTGCGAAACGTTTCATCTGTTGCTATTCTCACTTGTCATACTACAAAGGTCTATAAAATCCTAGGCCTTGGTCTCTCCAAGGAGAAGGTGTGACTTGTTATCCAGGACTGTGCTCTGTCTGAAAGCCTGCTCTGCAGTCAGTCTTATTCCACAGTATTTTGGTCATATCTGCTCTGTTTTCTCATCTGCTCAAAATGTCCCACAACTCCTCTTTTTTTATTACAATGTCATCATCCATTGTGTTTTTCCCCATTTTTTTTTTTTTAGACTCTGATTTCCTTAAAGGGCAGGAAAGGTGTGACAGAATAGGACAAAGTTAAGAAATTTCCAGGAGAATATGGAAAAATAAAAAGAAAGTCTCATGTCCAAACCCATCCTAGCAAACATGGTAATGAGGCTTTGAGAAAGACTGCTGATTTGTGGGTTTTCCCCGTTCTCATTTTATTTGTAGGTAATACATCTAAGGGTATCAATATAGTAAAATGTTTGGTCTGTGAAATACCATAATGATTAGCACCAAAAGGAGTCATGGAACTTGTATATGTTATTAAACAATTTTTACTGTTGGTCATGAGACGAGTTTTCGTTTTTACATCCCAAAGGTTTTGAAAGTGCTTGTGGACAGAAGAAACAACACTTTTCAAAATCTCCATGGGGTTATCAGTAAGTACCACAGAGACAGTTCTTGGCCTTTCCAGTTTTGGTTTACCTGGTAGACGAGAAAACCATGGGCACCAGATTACCACTGAAGTCTAAAGAACAGCCCCACATGTACCCGCTGACACACAGGAGGGATTCCCCCAGAACATGATCCCCTGCACTGTGTTCAGGAATGCATTTTCACTTGCTTTTTTAAAAACAAAAGCAACATGCTCTGCAGATCATGGAGCGCTTAGTGCAATTTTCTCCTTGCTCCAATGCCAGACTGCAAAAGGCTAGAACCATTATGTGTTCTGCTAATGCTGGCCTGCCGTCGAGGCCCTTGGCCTGCACGCTTTGTAAGCTCCGGAGCCTACAGGAGTCAGAAGGTCCAAGAGCGGGAGCCACAGTCATTGCCAGATTCCCTAGCAACATACGGCCCACCAAGGCAACTACTGATTCCCTTGGATTCTCTTTGCCTCAGCCTTTAGTTGAAATTACAACAAGTCAAATAGCTGATGCTTTTCCCCTCTCCGGGTAAGGGCGAAGATACATTGTTCACCAGTGTGTTCTGTCTTGCTTCACTGATGAGCCGGCATGCTAAGTCAAGGAAGAGTTTCTCCACGTTATCAGATTCCTTGGCTGAAGTCTCCAGGTAATACATGTCCTGAGCCTCTGAGAATTCCTCTGCCCTCTGCTGGGAGACCTCTCTCCTTTCAGCCAGGTCAATCTTGTTGCCTAGAACAATAGTAAATCAGAGAAAGAATGGTCACTGGACTGTGTAGGCAGAGAAGCATCAAGATTCAATTCCAGACCTGCAATCAAAGGGCAGATTACACAGCTGGGCAGGCAAAGAGAAGCAAATGTGTCCATGACTGCAGGAATGTTCATTCTAACATACCAGTGCCATTTGTAAGGATGAAGACTGGAAACAACCCACATCACATGCTTGAAGTGCAACGCATGCACACAAGTATTCAACCCAGTGAAGAAAAGAAGCCAAAGAGAAATATTCTATACCATGTCATTAATCAAGTATACAAGCAAAGAAAGCAAAGCAGAAAAAAGCATGATTGGCAACTGCCCAAATGGAAAATTTAAAAATTCCACTCTTTGCTTATTTTTTTAAGAAAATAATAAATCAAGATCGTGATTTAAAAGACAATGGCTGCAGCCCGGGTGGTGGTGGAACACGTCTTTAATCCCAGTACTCCGGAGACAGACAGGAGAGGAGCTCTGTGAGTTCGAGACCAGCCTGGTCTACAAAGCGAGCTCCGAAATAGCCAGAGCTGTTACACAGAGAAACTGTCTTGAAAAACCAAAACAAAACAGATTAATGGTCGCCCAGAAAGACAAAGGTAGAGAGCATAGGGGCAGAAACCAGACCTCTCTGAGCATATTCTGTCTTACAGATTTGACTTTAGAAGCTTATGTTTTACATAATTAAACAATACAATTATGTAATTAGTACAAAATTAAAACTTAAAATCAATTTGTAAGTATTAAACATATTTGTGATATAGAGGCATTGGTGTAGACAATTATTTCAAGTAAATTGAAAACATGACTTAACCCTGTGTCCTTAGGCGTTTAAGGACAAAAAAAAGTTTGAAGAACAGAGTCTTGGGCTCACTCAGTCATCTTGTAAAGGCAGAGGAGGCTGTTGTGTTTGTATTAAGGGATAAAACAAGTCACTAATTATGCTGACGTCACTTGGAACTGGTATTTTTGACATGAGAAAGATGAAATACGGGTATGAGATTAATGATGCTAAGTAAAAAATCTGCAGTTTTAAATTATAGATCTAAGCAGCTGTATGAATAATTCATGGTATATTTTATCTTTTAAAAGTCTCCTACACCTTTTTCCAGGCAGGCTGACAAGAGTCAACTATGCTACCTGGTAACAGTGCTTAAAAGAGCCAACTGATAAGTTCCTCTGTGCATGGATTAAAAACACCTAGTAGAATGCCATAACATTGGAGATTCCTGACTGTTGATTCCCCATTGAAAAAAACTCCCATAAGTTATGTTCTTGGAGCTGCTCCTATGGGACACAGGCCAATGCATCTTTTGTACTTGTGACAGATGGACTTTGTCTCATGATTCCTGGGTTGTCCAGGCCTGCCAAGAGGACTATGGTACCTAATGCCAACCTGCCATTGAGTCAGGTGAACTGTCCTGAATCTTCCTAAGTGAACATGATTTCATATGTGGCTTAAGATTGTCCTGTGAGTCAGAACACAACTTGCTGAACCTAACAAGACAACACAATTCACCATATCCGTGCATACATGTCACTTCCAATGCCGGAAAGTTTAGAAATGGTGACCTACAAGTAAGGAGAACCCAACACTGAGGCTGGGGCTTCTAATTATAAACTTTCCACTAGACAGACATACCACCTCTTAAAGACACGGTCACTTCTAGGTCTGGGGCATGAAATGATATGCCTGAGAATTTGTCTTCTGTCACATCAGAGAGCAGGGAAATTATCTCAGACTCCCAGAGTTACATCAAGAGGATTTGGGAGCTTATTTAAAGAAGCCTCCTGTGTCGATGAGGGAAGAATGGAAAGCTGGGTGGTAATTTTTTACTTTTCTACCAGCAGTATCCACCATCCGGTAACACTTTCCCCTACACTGATAGGAAAATCAGCAATATTTTTGTTTGTCTAAGTTATCACCATGGAATACAACTTCATGTCCTCCTCAGTTGATTTTATAACCCAGGTAACTATATAGTATGTTATTGAAAGGTACCAGCACATAGCGTTACATGAGCATAAATTTTATGATGCACTCAAATCAATGCCCTTCCTGATTAGCCTTTACTTACCCACTAGCACCGTGATGACCTTATTGCTAGCATACTGTTCAATCTCTCGCAACCACTCAGGAAGGCAACGGAAGGACTCCTCACAGGTGATGTCATAGGTAAGGATCAAGGCATTGGCGCTTCGGTAATAACTTTGGGTAATTGAACGAAATCTCTCTTGACCTGCAGTGTCCCAGATCTGTAACTGTAGAGGCATAAGACAGGGATCAGCTTGGCAGAGCAGAAAACAAAAGAGCATTATTAGCATTGCATTGCTATAGCTCAGAAATGGGAACACTGCCCAAACAATTTCATTCTTGTGTTTTCAGTGAAGTGTTTCTGGTCCGGGGAAGGGGCATATTCTCTTTTCTATTTTTGTTTGTTTAATTTAATGTTGACAGAGGTTTCTGTCCCGCCCGATCCTGTAGTCATTCAGTCCCAAAGAAACACACAGAGGCCTACATCAATTATAAACTGATTGGCCTATTATTTCAGGCTTTCTTATTAACTAATTCTTACATCTTACAGTACCCCATAATTCTTGTCTGTGTTAGCCACATGACTTGGTACCTTTTAGCAGTGAGGCATTCTCATCTCATCCTCTGTTTTGGTGTGACAATTGCAGACTGACCTTTCCTCTTCCCAGAATTCTATTCTGGTGGCCCCACCTCTACTTCCTGCCTGGCTACTGGCCAATCAACATTTTATTAAACCAGTACAACTGACAAACCTTTACAGGGTACATAACCATTGTCCCACAGCACACTTGTGTAATAATAGGGCATGATAAGTCATCTACTATTTCTAAACATAACAAACTGGTGGTTAATAAGACAGAAAGGAAAATACTTCCCAAATCTTTTCCCTCAACCTCCCTGCACAGATCACGCAACACATGAGGCCTGTTCTCCAGACACAACTCTAGATATAGAGCAAAGTGTTTAGGGAGATAAAATATCACCATCAGCTTCTCTCCTAACTATAAATCCCATGGGTCACAGGTAAATTAACCTCTTTACTATTTCCTCAGGTAAGGCCTTCTAGAACCTTTTGCCATCATCATGTCCCTTACAATACTTCATATCATATTTTTTCATAGCAACTGACATATCTTCAAGTATTTGAAATAGTTTGTCTAATGCCTGTCTGGCCTACTTGATTTACAGCTTCATAATAGGAGGAGGCAGGATCTTTACTCATCAAATACAGTATGCCTGAGACAAAAAAAAACAGATGCTGACGTTCTGAACTGATGATATCAATTGTTCCTTACCCATTCCCAGTGAGGTAGGCAGGCTTAATAAAAATTGTTTCTTCCACCCAGGTACCCACAAAGTTGGGAATCAGACTCCAGGTCTTCTATTCCCAGTTGAGAACTCAGCTGAGCACACCCTGTTGCTTTTGTCATTGCACATTCATTGAAATGTACATCCGCATCCAGCAGTCACTTGGTGTCACCCTGGCTCCATAGCAATTTTGCTGAAGACACTGAGTAGTGACCGATAGCTCCTGCAGCAAGCGAGTGCACACATTATCCTTTGATTGGAAGTTGCGGCAGCTCTTTGTGTTATAAACCAAAGTCTGTGTGTGCTAAATGCAAACATACACATGACTGTTTGTGCTGGAACAAAAGCTATTTCTTTTCTCTGCCTCAGAGTAGGGTCATGGTCCCCTTCTACCAAGATGTGCCTTAGCATAGCAGACTATTGTTTTAAAGCCCGATTCAGCCTCTAAAACACTTTTGACTGGATTTAGATACTGTCAATCATTAGAAAACACTGTGTTCATGATTGAAACATTTTGGAAACTGCTTTAAGCATCAAATATTTACCAAAATAGGGATTATATGGCCTTGCCAAGATACATGCCACCTTCTCATAGAAGACTGCCTGCACCTCGCCTGACAGCTGATGATTAAGGATGTTTATCTTCCATCATCTGTCGCTCAAATTAATTTCATCACCTTTCTCTATAATCCACTCTCTTTTCATCCTTTGCAGAGCACTAGATATAGCATGACTAAAACACAATCCCTGATCTAAGAGAGATCATGGTCTACAAAGAACCCAAATCTGGTCCTTCTGTATTTCTGTTGCTTCCATTGGCTGAATAAAGAAACTGCCTTGGCCTTTTGATGGGGCAAAACTTAGATAGGTGGGAGGACAGAACTGAATGCTGGGAGGAAGAAGGCAGAGGCAGAGCGAGCCACCAGCATGAAGCTGCCAAGTCAGACACGCTGAATCTTTCCCGGTAAGCCACAACCTCGTGGTGACATAGAGATTATTAAAAATGGGTTGAATCAAGGTGTGAGAGTTAGCCAATAAGAAGCTAGAACTAATGGGCTAGGCAGTGTTTTAAATGAATACAGCTTCTGTATAATTATTCCGGGGGTTAAGCTAGCCGGGCATCGGGAACACGGCCCATGCCTCTTACGGCAAATTGGCTGCCTAATGTGGTTGGCTGACTCCACATAAAATCTGAGAGAGCTTCAAAAAGAATACAGAGTTTAACAGAGTTTTTGCTGTTTGCTAGTGGGGTGCCTCAGAGAAAATTTCCCCACTCTGTAGCTGCAACAGTAAAAAAGCCGCGGTGGTTTTAAAATGCCGGCTTTCTGGACTATGCTGCCGGCGTCATCTCTGGCTCCTGCTGGAGACAGATCATTTGGATGAGGTTTCTGACTAAAGTGCTACAGCTTGCTTGATGGCAATGTGGACTGCTGCCTGACTGGAACTGTGCACGGCTCAGGGGCACCAAATGGCTCTGAGCAGGAGCGGCTCCCCCATGCTGAACTGTGCTGATCTCAGGCTGGAACTACTGTAATTATCATAATAAAAGGGCAGTTAATTTTAGACTGGGCAGGAAACAGGTGGTACTGTATTACCCCTACATGGCACAATTTAAGTTTTTAAGAAATGCTCAGCATTTTAAGAAGTGCTCTTGGATAGTAAAGAATTACAGATTCACAATAGGACAGACTCAGATATAAAAGGTCTCTAAATGGGTCACAGTGTTGAATAAAGGTACATAGTAGGCTTAAAAGAGAAAAGAAATAAAGAGCATTGAGAGATGCTTTTAAAAAAGGGTAAAGTCTTTAAAGAGACAGAGTACAGATAGTCATAGATTAAAAAAATGATAAGCCACGTAAAAATGGAAAATTCACGGAATGTCTGGATTATTGTTTATTGTGTTTTCTTTAAATTTTTTGAATATAAAGGAGCTAAGTACAGAGAGAATTTTCATTGTATGGGCTGCCAAACTAAACCAACATATATGTCCTAAAGGTATCATGACTTCCAAATTTGGGTCTAAGGATATGATGCTTTGGAAAAGAGGTTCTTCTTTTGTTTTCACAGAGGATGAGAACCTGTGGATTGCTTCCAGACCAATAATATGGTTTCATAGACCACGCCCTCCTGAAAGGTCACTGTGAACACCTTTAAAAAATTACTTCACTCAACTGCCAACTGAGATGAACCTGGCACATGGGTTATACCATGAAAGACCTGAATAACAGTGCCCCCATACAGTATGAAGCAGTTTGGAGAGAAAAAACTGTACCCATATTCCCAAATATTGTTTATAAATGTTCTTTTACATTTAAAGGGGGATATGATATAGATATGAATAATTTGCATTGGTAAAATCTTGATTTATTGATACAAGTTTAAGGTCAATTTTGTTATATGTATATGTGTTTCTGATCTTGATTAAGGTATTGTGATTGTGTAGTTCATTTAAAAATGTAATATATAATTAGGAAATATAGGTTATTAATAGATAATCATCGATAATAGTCAAGTTTGTAGTCATGTTAGATTTTCTAGATGTGCATAGATAATATTTCAGATAGGCATTCTTCATATCTTTCAAAGACTCAGAATATGGCATTTAAAATTTTTAATAACTTAGGACTTTTCATGACAATGAGACACGTCTGCTCCTGGCAGCACCAGCTACTTCAAGAGGAAGATGGGCATCAAAGAGGCTCCTTATGGAGTTGGTTAGCCATTTGGGCAAGAAACTGCTCTTGCCTGGACTGTTGCATAAACTGGACATGAAGAACCCACAGAAAGAGAACTGCCGAACTTGCCTAAAGATGAGATGATCCTTTGGGGTTCCGGATTCATGAAAGAGTCTGCGAGACATTCTGCAGGATACAGAAGAAAGTGACTGAACTGTCTTTGAATTTTCCTGCCTCATGGAAATGTCTGCTGGATACTATGGGCCTGTAGGCTGAAGTTGGATGCCCCAACGGTACAGAAGAACTTTGGGTGACTGTCCAGGCAGCGAGATGTCTCTGTCATTTCTAGAGTTTTGGAAGTTGCTTATTTCTTGTTTACTTAGGTAATATTTTATCCTTCTGGAGTCTTTGATGGAGTTGAAGAATGGATAGTTATAGTTTTCCTTTGTTATGACAAAAGATAAAACAGATATAAGTATCGTAACTGTAATTCTTGCTTGATACCTGTTTTGTTATATGTAATTTTACTATGTTAAAATGAAAGCCTTTCATTTTTGTTTAAACAGAAAAAGGGGAAATGGTGTAGGAGGTCCTTCTGTATTTCTGTTGCTTTCATTGGTTGAATAAAGAGACTGCCTTGGCCTTTTGATAGGGCAGCCCTTAGGTGGGCGGAATAGACAGAACAGAATTCTGGGAAGAAGGACAGACAGGCAGATACCATGAATCTCTAGCCTGAGATGGACGTAGGTTAGAATCTTCCCAGTAAGCCACGACCCCGTAGTGATACACAGATTACTAGATATGGGTTAAAACAAGAGTGAGAGTTGGCCAAGAAAAGGGTAGATATAATGGGCCAGGCAGTAATTTAATTAATACAATTTCCGTGTGGTTATTTCGGGGTTTAAGCTAGCCAGGCGGCCCAGAGGTGGGCGGGATGGAACAAAGGGGCACCGCACTCTTTAATTAATACAATTTCAGTGTGATTATTTCAGGTTTTAAGCTAGCCAGGCGGCCTGGAGCGGGGCGTGATGGAACAAAGGGGCCCCATGCTCCTCTTACTACACAAATGCACCACTGATTAGCAGCATCCTCCCAAAGAGGAACCAGAGTGTCTCCAAATGTTGGTCTACCATCTGTCAGTGTGTCACCCACATGGCACTCACGGATTTCCTTGCCATGCTCACCTACACAGCACAGGGCTATGATACTGCTCACCTGTTCTCCCACTGTACTGCTACCGCCTGCCCATGACAGCAGCATCATGTCATGGGGTTGCTAGGCTGTCCTCTTAAGTAGATTATGTTCTTTGAGGATCAACGTTATCTCTTTGCCTTCACATCTTTGTTTCCTTCCTAACGTAGTACATAGTGGGCATAGTCGAATGATGGTTAACGAGATGAACACAGGATTGCAGAATCACAAAGGAAGACTTGCTTAGCTATTCTTAGACGATTAGTGGGGTTTGAAAGATCTAAGACAAAATGCTATCGGAGCTAGATATCAGTAAGTTCCAAAAGTCAGTGATGCTTCTCCTACCACACTGCTCTGCACAATGCATCTACTATAACACGAGATGGGCAGACAGATCACCAAAAGAATGAACATTTATACCTAAGTTCATGAATCTCCTATCTGTGTAACCTAGGTGTGGTTCAAGATAAAAACAACCTCTTAAATCAGGTGGCAGTGGTGCGGTGCATGCCTTTAGTACCAGAGGCAGAGGCAGGCAGCTCTCTGTGAGCTCAAGGACAGCCTATTCTCTAGAGCTAGCCAGGGCTACACAAAGAATTCCTATCTTGCGGGTTGGGGGAGGCTGACCTCTTCTAATCAGTCTAAGGTTAAAAAGTACACTGACCTTACATTTTTATTTATTACTCATTAACTTGTGATAGGCTGAAAAATCAAAGGGTAAGATTGAATTGCATCATTCTACAGCTTTTTCCTTCCACACAGCTTTTTTATTTTTATATCTTATTTTACATGCTGGGTTACAAATAAACCACAGGCAGCTTGAACTGTATCAGCTAGCTCCCTTTTCCTATGAAATGCTAGACGTCTAAAAGAGGTCTTGATGGCAGCAACTAAGCTGTGAATATAAAGATAAGTAAGTTGAAAACCCCAGCTCTTGGGGAACCTGTGGTCTTGTGGTCGAATCCAATGCCAAAATATATATATATATATATATGGAACTTTAGCCATGTAATAAGCACTGAAAAATGAGGTCAGGGCTAGCAAAATGGCTCAGTGGGGAAGGGCCAAGTCTGATGCCCACACTCCACACGGTAGAAAGAGAAAACTCTTACGAGTTGTTCTTTGGCCTTCACAAGCAAGCTGTGCTCATGTACACACACATGTGCATACACACAGAGAAATAAAAACAAAGATTTAAAAATTAAATTCCTTGTTTCCAAAAACAGAATAAATGGAATGCCTAAGCTTGGAATGCATGGATGGAAAAGAGCCTGTTCTGTAACCATGGGACCATTCCTTCCTTTCTCCTTGCTCTTGGCCCAAACTTGGTACATGGTAGGCACTAACATTTCAGGTTAAAAAAAAAAAAAAAGACTTCATAAGTACATATGCAAATGGGAACTCCTATCTAGGAGGGAAACACATGCAAAGGTGGCCATCCTTTCCTGACTCCTTAGGGTGGCAACTACTTCCTCTAGAATAAAAGAAAACTATGAAAGACTCTTCCTGTCAGTGTCTCTTCCGCCTGCTCCTGTCTCCTTTCAGTCCCCACACCCTTCTCCTTCTCTTCATTTTAAATACTTTCTCTGGCCTTCTGGTTGACATTAATGTAGATTTTTACACCAGTATCCCAGATTTCTGTTCACCATTATACTTGATATAGATGTCTGCACGATAAGAAACCATTGTAAAGAGTCAAGACATAAGGAGATGAAGAAGGTTCCTGTCGCTCATCAGGAGCCTCATCTCAGCCCTTATTTGTGATGGTATTCATGAACTGATGGAAGAATGCCAGGGAGCTTCTCTGACTCTTCCCAAGGCACTCAAAAGATGTGAAGTAACGATCGACTGGGAGAAGGATGCAAATAAACCAAATGTGGGATGCTTAGGCCGAGACTTAGGTACCAACTCTAGTACCACTACCCATCATGCTGCAGATGACTGGTATTTTTCCATGGGATCTGACTCTGAAGACCTGACCAAGAAGTTTCAGTAACTGAATGGCAGTACTAAACATCAGCAAACTTACCTTTCGTGTGTGTGTGTGTGTAGGCTCATGTGCAGGTGATAAGTGCCTGTAAGTGTTGGCTAGAAGAAAGCATCAGACAGTTGTGAGCAGCCCTACATGCTGGAGACCAAACTCAGGTCACATACAAAAGTAGTATGCACTCAACCTCTAAGCCTTCTCTAGGACCTTCACTCCATCTTTCTTCCATCACCGCCTTCTCCTGCTGCAAGGTCATAAACCTACTGCACCTCCATTCCTCTCTTAGCTCGCAGGAGACCCCATGGAGCTAGAAGGGTGCTAGGAAGCGAGGTTTAGAGCCTGCTTGTCTCCCATCCAAGCTACAGCCATGATTAAGTAAATTAACTTCTGAAGGTTGTATAATAAGGACAATACCATCCACTTCCCAGAGATCATACTAAGAATTAAAGTAACAATGGCAACATATGTAAAGGCATCTATCAGAGGCACTGACTCAGGATACATAAATAACATACTACCTCCTGTTTCTGGACATAGTATATTTCTTCTAAGTACCAAGCCATCTAGAAGCCACCAAGTGGAAGACAGAGTAGAGGTCAAAGGTCCTTTCTTGAACCTCTAGAGATTGAAAGTAAAGACAGAGTGGGAGAAAAGATGATTTTCATAAGCAAGTCATGTGACTGAATCACCTACACTGCCTACAAGGAAATGTGGGCATCAGGAGGCACTGTCAAGCAGGATGCTTAATTAGAAGAGAAACCATATTGATCCCACTTTGAAATCCAAAAAGAAATTCCTACTCTGTCTTCACATCACTTCTGACACGACAGGAAAACGTGTTTTCCCCACTGTCTTCGTCTGGATAAACACATCCTCCCTAAACTGCCTCAATGTATTTTCTTTCTTTTCTTTTGAGACAGGTCCTCAGGTAACCTAGGCTGGCCCCCAACTTGCTATGTTAAGGATGACCTTAAATTTGCAATCGCTCCACCTGACTCCTAGGTGGAATGACAGGTATGGCCCCACCAAGGCTAGACACACGTGGTGCTGGTGGTTCAATCCAGAGCTTCCTGCATGCTAGGCAAGGACTCTGCCAGCTGAGCTCCACCCCCGTGTATCGTTTTCAACGTGGGTTTGAATGAAGCAGTTTAATAATGTTATGAAAACTGCCTGTGCTTCCTCCCCTAAACTCTTAGAGAACACGTCAAAGGTTTATTAGAAATTTAACTTCTTACCTTTACTTTTTCACCATTAATCTCCACTGTCTTAATCATAAAATCAACTCCAATTGTGGCTCCTTGACCTGGAGGGAAAAGACCCTAAGGAAGAAATAATGGCAGTGACATTTAAGCATAACTTCCAATTCAGTGGACTCTCCTCACCGCCCACCCCGTCCTCCGACTGAGGTAACTGGTATTAGAGTACTCTGCTTGGTGTCCTGTTTGGAGGGGAAGGAGAGGAGGATGGCGGGAGAAATGCTGGCAGAAGCAAACACAGAAAAGAATGGCAAAGAAAGAGGCTGACGGTCCAGGAGAGAACCTTGAGGGGGCAGTGAGCAGGGCTGGCCTTAACCCAGAAAACTTGCCACAAGGCTACGACTGGAGGGGACTGCGTCACCAGAATGACATCAGAAAGAAAAGGTGAAACTGGATAAAGCAGAGGGAGCGTGGAGCGCTCTCCTACAGTCTGAGAATGACAGAAAGACACGAAGCTTCTGAGTTCTTCTGGGCCCTCAGGACAATCACCAGCCTGAGGTACACTGGACCACACACACAAGTACACACAGTCCAGGCAGACACGCACATAATTATACACAGCCCCGATGGGCACGCACACAATTATGCAATCCATTCAGACACACACACAATTACACAGTTCAGATACACACACACACAAGTACACAAAGTTCAGATAGACACACAAGTACACATAATCCAGACACACACACAATTATACACAGCCCTGCTGGGCACACACACAATTATGCAATCCACACAGACACACACACACAATTACACAGCTCACACACACACAAGTACAAGAACACAAAGTTCAGATAGACACACACATACAAGTACACAGTCCAGACAGACAGGCACACACACACAATTACATACAGTCTAGACAGACATACACAATAATACCCAGTCCAGATAGACCGGCACAGAATTACACAGGCCAGATGGACACACACACACACAATTACATAGTCCCGATGAATGACTCTGGGAAATGAAGCCCTTATAAAGACAGCAGATTAGAGGCAGAAGACAAGGTGGCAGGTGACCCCAGACAAATCACTCCCCCATCTAGATCTCAAAAATCAATGTGTTTGAAGTTGCTGTAACCATGAAATAGGAGAAAACTGCTTTACCTTAAACTGGAAACAACAATTTCAAGGGAACAAGGACTTTAGCCAAACAGCACGTACAATGCACTTTACTTTTTCATATTTCCTGTAAGCTTAGGGAGATGGCTGGGGTAGCAAGGACTTCCACCAAGAAAAAAGTCTTTACCTAGTCTCTTCCCTCTTCAGATTGCAGAATCCCGGGAATAAAGCAAAATGGACTTTATTAGCTCTTGGAGTTAAGACTGGGACATCTTTAATTAAATCCATTCCCTAACAAGAGAGTTCCTTAATTAAAGTTTGAACTCAGAACGCTGAGCTTCAAAGCAAAAGAAGCTTCACTGCATGTCCGCAGGTGATGTAAACATAAATACTCATAGATTTATTGACAAATATTGAATCGATTTTCCTTTTTTGGCTTGGCTCAGACAGAAGGCTGCCAAGCTTCAGCTTTATGGCTCCAGCTATTTGAAAATGCCAAAATAAATAAATAAATCGAATCTTTCCCAGGGCCCCCACCCCACTTTGTTCCCCAAACCTTCCTATGTAAAAACCAGCTGAATCCAACTCATTTTAACTGCTTGCTAAATAATAAAAACACACATAATCCTGTCTCTGAAATATGAACTTTAGAGAAAATGGAAGGGACAGAGAGAGGAAAAGCGGACAGAAAAGAAAAATAAGAAAAGCATGCTTGTTGGTAGAATTACCAATCAAAAATAAAAACACTGCCGTTTTTAATGGCAGGGTTTATCTTAGGATTTTAAGGAGCGTGGTCCCAGAGGTTAGAGAACTTGAAGATCACTGGTCCAAAAAGCAGGAGACCAGGGTCCAGGCTTTGCCAGCTATGTCTCAAGATCATAAGCATGTCACTGGGTCCCTCTGCATCTGTAGGAGAGGACTGAACTGAATAATTTCTAAGGGACCTTTCAGGAAAATGACACCATCAAGCAAACTCTTAAAAAAGCCCTAAGAAACAAACCTTTCTCTGTGGAAAATCTGTGGGTGTGTCCTCCTTACAGAAGCAAGAAAGACTGCTAAAGTTAGGTGGATGTAAAACCAGCTGGAGTTTCCAGTGTCTCTGCATGACAGCTGTCTGAACTCCAGATGCTGCTTGGCTTTTGACTTTTGATTTCATCAGACCAAGACTTAATGAACACATGGGCTCCGGTCTGTGGTCACCCTGCATGGGAAAAACCTTGACATTTCCAGCAACTGTGAGCCCTGAAGCTGTTTGGGTTGCCCAATCTGTCACTCCAGTTTTCCGCAGACAGACAGAAGTGAAAGGGGGCTGGGAGCTCACCAGCCGGGTCACATGCAATGGGAAGGCCTGGTTAAGTGAAGGTAGGCGCCGGGATCAAGACTAGCACCTGGCCACTACTCTTTCTATGAGATCACTTTAAGCCTCAGAAGAGCTCATCTCAATGTTCCCAAGGCGCCTGTCACAAAAACACGCCATATATATATGATGATCCAGAAAGGGACATCATTTGGATTTTTCAGTGGGGAAGAAAATCAACTTCAGAATGTTTTTTTTTTTTTTACTAATTTCTATATAAAAACAAACTTGTAAACCTTGACCAGTGATTCTCAAGAGGTCAACCCTGGGGGGACTTGCACTTGGGTCCTACGAGAGAGAATCAAATCAGAAAGCATATTCAGTTACATTCAGGTTTGTCTCTGCCCTCAGCTTATCCCTGCTTAAGAGACTTAGACAAGCAGGTCATTTGTTATAAACCCAAAGGGTTCACTGTATTGTTTGGATGAGAATGAACATAAGCAGGAAAGTTGAGGTTTAATCGGTATTGACTCGGTTTAATGCCCAGATTAATTTGTTTCCACCTTTAGGTGATTATCAACTACAGATCTATTTTTTCAAACCAAGTCTATTTTTGATAGTGCACACTGAAAACAAAACCACCTGTCCCTTTCGTATGAGGAAGCAAGATGGGGTGAGGGAGAAGCCCTCGGCACCATGCTCCCTCGGCCGCTTTAGAAAACCTTTGGCTACAAACTTGATGGAGCTTTCGAAGGGGGCCTTGAGAACCTGCAGCCCAGAGGTCAGCATTGGGCCCAGTCACCCATGCAGAGATGCTCACTGGGAGATAGGCGGGACCAACAAACCCAACCCCGGATTCCAGACTCCCTTACCTGAGTGAATCGTCGGACTAGGCACGTCTTCCCCACTCCGGCGTTGCCAATTAAAACAATCTTGAAGAGGAAATCATAATCTTCCATACTCATTTACACGGCTGCAAGCAAACACAGGAAACAGTGAGCAGGACCCGGCAGACGTCCCCGGGAAACTCGGGCTGCACCAGCGCCTGCTCCGCAGAAGCAAGCGGTCTGACTCATGTGAAGAGCAGCTGAAGGCTCCTCTCTTCTGACGCTGCCGGCGAAAGAGGAACACAGGTGTTTGGCCCCAGATGGACTTCATTCTCCCTAGGTACCTCCAGCTGCAGGAGGCTGATGACACACATCGCCCTTCCACCTGGTAACCTTTAGCCCTCCAAACGGTCGGGTTAGAGGTCTCCAAGCGATAAACTATGTTTCCTTTTTGTGTGGAAAGCCAGCAGCGCAGACAAGCCGGGAGAGAGGAGAGCCAGCCAGAGATTAAGACAGCTAGTAGCCTGTGTATGAAGAAAATGATAGCTGCCAGGAGAGGAAATGGAAGGGAGGAAATTATAAAAGGCCCCTCACTCTCATGCAAGTCCTAGGTTCTTGGGGCTCAAACCACTCGGGGGAGGGGGGGGAGATCACCTTGCCCTTCCCCCACTCTCCCATTTCTGTCTCCTACCAACCACACCAGTGCTGAATGACCTTCAATGGCACCTGTCTTCCAATTGCAACAGGCTGTGCTAAATCCTCTCCTTCTGAATTTTTCTTCAAGATTCGAGTCCCTCAAAGACTCGTTTTCTCTGAATCTCACTGGTTCTCCCTCAAGAGGCTGGTAAAACAAAGTGATGACTGCTTACCACTCCTCCATGCCAGAACTTCACTTGCCATGCGTATTTATTTCGTCAAATGCCTGCCTTATCCTTGAGGGAAGGGTCAATGCCTTTCAGCTCTATTTCCTAGCCCTAGAACAGAGTCTCACTTAGTAAATGTCTACTCTGTAGACAGAAAGACACATTAATGGGCATATCTCTTAGCTGCGGGCATCTGCTTCTCTGATTGTGCTAAGAAGAATATTACCATTGTGTAACTTAGAGGATCACCAAGATTAAAAACAAACAAACACAAAACTAAAGTCTCGCACAAACCTTGGTACCCACCAAGCCCCGTTCCTATGGAGCCAATCAATCTGAGCGCCTCCTGTGCTGTTTAGCTATCACCTGGAGACATCTGCCCTAAGGCCACCATGAGAAAGTATAAATACCAACTAGGAAGCAGAGGAACAAATCCACACTCAGGAGGCCCAGGCTACAGGAGGTTTGAGTTTGAAGCCAAACTGGACTACGTAGGGAGACTGGATCTCAAACAAACAAACAAACAAAAAAGTTAAGGAAGAATTCTAGCTAACTGCTGAAGATCATTGTGTCTTAGGCAGAACAGGACGAACTGTAGTGGCATTTCACTGGTATTTTAATAAATAAAACTTGCGTGAGGATCAGAGAGTAAAACAGCCCCACTGGGATTAAAGGCATGCACCTCCCGGTTTCTATGGCAACTAGTGTGGCTACTGGGATTAAAGGTGTGTATTATCACTCCCTGGTCTATGAGGCTGACCAGTAGGGCAGTTTTACTCTCTGAACTTCAGGCAAGCTTTACTTATTAAAATAAAAATGAAATGCCACTACAACGAATAGTCTCTGGAGGGAGAAGGAGAGCGAATCATGGAGAGAGGGGTTCTTAGCAGGTTTAGGGAAGGAAGCATCAGGCTTACTCGTACCAGGAGACCTAAATCTCAGCAACAAAGGATGGCAGGTGGAGAATCCCACGTGATGAACCTGCCAAGTAAGGGGATTTGTATGTGGGTTTCAACAGTCCTTGAAAGACGCCTGACAAACAGGCAGACAGACTCTCACAGGGTTCTGTCTCATATCTCTGGAACTGTGGAGGAAAACCACTTCTCTGTGCAAGAATCCGAGCCCACAAGCAGTGACTCCACTGCCTATATGCTTTGCACTATACTTAACCTTTTTGTCTATTTCCTCATTTTCAATAGTCCATGGGGTTAATGTCGATTAATGCTGTATGTAACTTGAGCAAGCTGAGGCTGAGAGAAACCAAGGTTAGCACCAAATCCTAACAGCCAGATTTCAAACTCAAGTGATCAAAGAAATTCTAACTGTAAAAACCAAAGAGACCAAGGTTCAAATCCTGGCTGTTGAATTTTCTGTCTGTGCCTTTGGGCAAATGATTTGTCTTGCCCACTAACAAAATGGGCTCATAGCACCTATATCACTGAATTACGATGGCTGACAGAATCAGAAGTCTTGAGGACAGTACTTGGTCTTGGTAAAGCCAACTCCTTAAGATCGTTCACAAGCTTCCCACTGTCTACTTCCCATCTCTGTGGCAAGAGTCACATCTCACCACCTCCTCACAACCCTCACGAGGTGCACTGGTTTTCCCCAGCTCCCAAACATCACACACAGCTCTGCTTTGTGCCTCACCCCTCTCTGTCGACCTCCCCCGGCCAGCTAGCTTTCACTTCTGCTTTAGAGCTTAGCTAAGCATCACATCCTTTAGAGTATTTCTCTGACCTGAGAGGGGGCCTGGGTCCCTCTCATTTCCACTCCCACAATACCTTCTTCCTCTTAGATCGCATTAGGCACCATAATTTCCTTAACTATGTGCATCCATCCACACTCCTCCACCATCCCTCAGCATCACAGTGTGGCTTAAACACAAGAACTCACAACATCAGGCTGGAGAGATCGTTCAGAGGTTAAGAGCATTGCCTGCTCTTCCAAAGGTCCTGAGTTCAATTCCCAGCAACCACATGGTGGCTCACAACCATCTGTAACAAGGTCTGGTGCCCTCTTCTGGCATGCAGGCATACATGTAGACAGAATATTGTATACATAATAAATAAATTTTTTTTAAAAAAACTCACAACGTGTGCATACTGTGTCTGACTAAACCACAGTCCTGAAATCAGCACAATCATCACCATTTTTTCCATCATTTTCATCATCTCACCTATTAATTATTGAATCTCACAACAGTCCTACGAAGCACTGTTGACATTTTTAACTTGACAGTTAAAGGTGTGGAGGTACAAGAAAAGTTAAGTAAGAAAAATATCATGACGTATCCCTAGATTTAGTTTTCTATTCAACTGAAACTTGATAATTATATTGTCAGGGCCTTAAAATATACCTTTATTGGGGTAGAGAATGGAAGGGAAGGAGGGAGGGGAAACTGATTGGGATGTAAAATAAGTAAATAAATTTTAAAAAGATGCTGTTATCTCCATCTACTGTTCCTGGTGAGACCTGTGCTGATATGAATTTTTTTAAGACAATTATAGAATTTCTTTATGAATACTTTTTTCTCTGAAAACATTTAAGAATGTCATTTTTCCTTGATGGCCCTCAGTATGGCAATTTCATGTATTCTTAGTTTGGAAATTTTTTAATAAAATAGGTTTCCAGCTCATAAAAAGAAAGCACTGAGCTCCTACAGTTTATAACTGGAGGACCTGAGAGTCTAATTCCAGCTCAGCTCCGTTGTCAATAGTGACTTTCACCAGGCTGGTGCAGGGAAGGGCTCCAGGAAGAGGTGACGGACTGAACAAAGCGAGGTGGGCCCTTTCAATGCGGGTCTTCCCTTTTCTATCCCCTCTCTCGTTTCAGATTCAAACTTTTATCATATCGTGCTACCTAAAGCAGACTCAGGGCTAAGCTCTTGATAAATCCGTGGAAGACTAAGGTACGCCGGTTCAAAACCTGCTGTGAAGACTGAAAAGAAGGAACCACATCGGTAATCCCAGAATGTGGGAGGTGAAGGCAGGAAGACTAGCAAATTCAAGGCCAGCCTGCTCTACACTAGGAATCCAGGTAGCTAGCCAGAGCGACATACTCTGCCTCGGAAACAGACTTAAAAAGTGAAAAGAAACCTCAGTTCTGAGCACAAGAACCTGTGTGGACCAGGACTCGTCCTTTCATGAGTCAGACGCTGGAGTCGTGGGACTGGGCTGCATCCTTTTCTTGTGCATAGATGCCCTGACACACTTTTATTTCTAATTTATGACATATGTCAAAGAAACAAAACAAGAAATTGAGAAAAAAAAATGTCCAAAGGAAGGTTATCAATGCCCAAATTATACCTTTGATACGAAAGAAAGAGAGAGGACCAAGTATAATCAGCCTGAGTTGTTCGCATGACCACCACCTGAACCAAATTAGAAAACAAAAGATAAGATATTCTTTCTATAAGAAATTAACTTTGTCACTTTGTTGAATGTTTCTGTTTATCTCTCTTTGGGTCCAGAGAGCCACACAGGTGGACTACATGTTCTACCACTGAGCTACACTCCAACCCTGAACGTTTTGTTAAAGGAACCTCAGGGGCAAACAAGTTTGGTCTCCGTACAGCTGCAGGCTTTGTGCGGTTAAGACAAGGCTGTGCACTCCAGGTTACATGCCGAGGTGATGACTCCACTTCCAAGAACACATTACATCTCTAGGGAAGTCCTTCTGTTTGGGCCATAAAGTAACCAGCCCAGGGGTTGTGGGTCACTGTGATGAGGAGTATTCCAGGAGGGGGGGACCTCAGAAACTGATTAGCCCCACTCCAGAGTGACAGTAACCATCATACCTTGTCTACAGAGCAAGTGTGTTGCAGGATGTGCTGCTGACCAAGCATATTATAAGAATTCCCATTCTGCTAACAACAGTAATAATAACTGACACTTGAGGCTTATTGTGTCCTGGGTCTTCTCCTCCATGCATTGACCCACAGGAGCCTCACAACAACGCTATGATGCGGGTACTCTTATCACCTAAGAGCCATTGTGACTCAAAGCAGAATACTGCTACCTCCAGTCTTGTGATGGACAGAGTGGCTGTCTGAAGTTCAGGTGAATGATCGCCATGCCCTTTGAACACAGTGGTCTAGAAAGCCCTTGCCGCTAAAGCATCAAACCCATACTGATGGTCTGCACACGGACTCCGGCCTTCCATTGCTCTTCACCACGGCCCCCTTCCTCCAGCACTCTCTCTGGGAGCTAGACTTAGATCCCCTCAAATACCACTCCCCGTGACTCATTTGCCAAAGTACCAGGCACGGGGGTCAGGGGAGGAGGAAGGGGAATAAACAGGAACACTGAGGTGAACAAGTAAAATCCCAAATGCTGTGATTAGCACAGTAGTTCCAAGCAAATGGGTACGCCTGTGAGATCCGAAAAGGAAAAGAAAATAAAAGAGGAAAAAGAGGAAGGAACTGTTTAAAGATATACAGGAAATGAAATTATGTTTTTTAAGGCTTTAAAAAAAATCATCCCAAGTAACAGACTTGGCAACATGTGCCCTTTTTAAAGTAGCCTTTAAAACCCTATGTTCACCGTATATCCATATAGTTTCCCTGGCCCTTTGGAGCTCAGTACAACAGATAGGCTCAGAAACCATGTCCCCTCCTCTATGTTCTGAACCCCAGCTGTCCCCAGCACAATTGAGAGGGCTGGTCTTTGCTCAGAAACTGTGTTCTTAAGACCACCATGGTAGATCCATGTGACCCAGCACTTGGGGTGCTGAGGCAGGAGGTACAGAAAGAGTTCCAGGCCAGCATAGGCTACACAGTGAGACTCTGTCTCCAAACAACTGGAAGACGGGTTAGAAAAAAGAAGGAAGGAGAGGAAGGGAAGAAGGCAAGAATGTGGGTCACACCTACTAGAACCTAGCACGGGGGGGGGGTGTCAAGAGCCATCCTGGGCTCCATAGTTTAGGGCTAGCCTGAGCTACAGAGTGAACTTCTGTCTCGAAAAAGAGGAGGAGGAAGGGGAAAGAGGAAGAGGAAGGGAGGGAGGGAGAAAGAAAAAGGAAAGAAAACTGTGTCTTAGGCTGTTTTCTCTTCCCAGGGCCTCCCCTTAGTCTGTAAATGCAAGAGGCTGGTGAATAAGCACCAAATCCATTTCCAAAAAGCATACCTCATCCAGGTAATGAAGTTGAGAGTTGAATGAAGTTTCCTAACCCAGAAAATTGAGATGATACTAAATTCCCTATTGTCGAGTTGCAGAGCAGTAAATAAAATATGGCCATGTGTCCCTTTGAATATATAATAATCAAATGTGTTTGTGTCAATTCTCCTGACAAGTGCAGACACTACAGACAAAAAGGGAAAGGAACGCATCTATAATCCCTTTCTTCTGGGTACAGCTCGTTTACATTTTTATACACACTTTTCTAATCTTTCAATTTGCATAGCCTTATGTGTATGTTTTATTGTCAAATTGTGGATTTAAAAAGCAAAGCATTCAGTAAACAGCGTTACCAAAGGGCTCTGTGGCTGCTGGTATTTTCTATCGGAACTCATGGTCTGCGTGGAAATGGCCACCAGACGCACTCCACACCGGCTCAGTGTCACGGCTACACACAAGAGACACTGTGTGTGTGCTAAGGTAGCCTCAGTGACACCATCAAGAAATATTCAGTGGTGTCACCCAACCCAGGAGCTTTAGATGTCCTGACATAAGCAAGAAGAGAAAGAAAATAAACAACCAACGTTGTTTAACTCTAGATTTACTACGTATGACATCAGCTGGGAATTCCTTCCTCACATAAACCTGTAAATATCCCCGCCACTGGATGGTCAGTGCTGTTCTATAGAATTTGAAATCAGGACTTCCAAGTAGGGTTGCCAGATAGGAGAAAAGAGAATCCAGCAGAGAGCCAGGATAGAACTTAAATTTCAATTTCAGATATTAATAAGTATGTTTTATTATTTTCACACACATAATCGAATGTATGCCTCTTAACAAATATTGTGTGAGACACAAACAAAAGCTTCCTGTGTATGTGGTGAGAGGAATGGGCCCTGAACATACCAAGGTGAGCTACTTATGCATATGAATAATGTTTTGAATATAAGTGAGGCCTGGATGTTATATGGGATATACTTACACCAAAAATATTGTTTATCTGAAAACTCAATAGTGACTGAGTATCCTTTATTTTACTACTCAGGAAAGTGTGAATGGTCATGTCATACTAGAAACAAGCCTGTAGGTACAACACCCCCACCCAGAAGCTGTGGAAGAGATGAACAGGGCATGACAGACAAGAAATCTCTGGCAGATCCAAAAGGACCAAATACTGAATAATGAAGGCAACCAATAGAATTTCAAACTAGTATTACTAGGTTGGAGTTCTTCAGAATCAGGATGAGATTCTAGCAGAGATCAAACTGGTAACCCAGCTCTGCAGGTAAGACCATCTCTCCTCAATAGCCCCTGAGCAGTGAGGATGCTCCTCCAACCCCAGCCCTCCAGCCTCAGTCTGGTGAAGGCTGTGCAGGTCCATCACCCTGCTGCCCTTAAGAACAAGGATGGTCAGTGCTTCAACAACTCCCTCTTCTTTGCTTAACCTGCCACTGTGTCCAATGAGTATATATTAAACTGAAAGCTTTTGATCCATCTTTCCCTTCAACAAGGTTCTGTCCCAGGGAGCTCATTATTGCTTAATTACAAGGATGCAATTACTAACCATTACTATAATCAGTGCTGCAATCTCACTTGCTTTACATCGGATGCTAATTTTGTGTTATTGCAAGTTAATGATTCTCCTCGGCCATCGATGTCACACGCCCATCTGGGCTGGGTTACTCCCCTTGCATCAGTTTATAAATCCCAACATTTTGTTACGTAGCCCTTTACAGGCTATAAATATCTCAACATGTGATCTAATAGGGACCTCTGACAGACTGCATCTTTCATCAGGTTAGGAAACCAGAGGTTAGATAATGGTGTGACTCAAAGTGAGTCACACCAGTGAGTCACAAGGTAATACTTCAGCCCTGGAGACTTTGTTTTGCCAAATACAATATGTTTTCTCAGGTTTCTGGGAATTTAGAACATGATCTTCATGCACTATGTCAGGAGCGAGGCTAAATTTTTCCATGCAGAATTTTATTTAATCTTTTCAGCAGCCCATTAGATAGGTATTGCTATTCCCAATATGAAGATAGGAAACTGAAGCTTCAAGAGGTTAATCTGTTAAAAATCAAAGAGCTGGGAGATGGCCCAGTGGTTAAGATTACTTTCTGCTCTTCAAGAGAACAAAGGCAGGTTCTCAGAATCTACCTGCTGAGGTGGCAGGTCAGGGGGAGCCTGGACACAGAGACACAGAACACACAATCACTATAATTCCAGCTCCAGGGATCCAATACCCACTTCCAGTCTCTGAAGGTACCTGGCATACCTTCACACACACACAACACACACACACACACACACACACACACACATTTTTTAACATCTTAAAATCATATAGTTAATGAGTAATAGGGCACCTACATTCATTCAATCCAGGTCTTAATGTGCGTGGTGGTACATTCTGGTTCCAGCACTCTAGGGGTTAGACAGACAGTTACAAGTCCGGGACCAGGCTGGTTACATATTATATTTGTGACAGTGGTTATATAAACAAACAAAAAGTCCATTTGCACAGAAATGGTTATACAGTGGACAGCAACCAGACATTAATGAACCACACAGCTTCAGACATCTTTCTGCAAAATTTATTAAATAAAGCAAGGGGAAGAAGGGGGAATAGTAATGAAAAGGAGGCAGGGGATATAGTCCTACATCTGTAAATGCCATAAAACATTTCTGGAATGGTATGAAACTAACTGGCAACATCAGTTGGCCCTGGAGAGGCTGTGAGAGTTAGCTTTCTTTAGACAAGAACATAACCGCCAACTCTCAAACTATATCCTCTTCTCTTCCATGAAGGCTCTAGAGACACAAGGAGAGCAAGACATTGAGAGATGATCCTTTAAAGTAACTGCTTGGAGGCTGGGGATTTAGCTAGTTGGTGGAGTGCTTGCCTACGTTCAGGAAGTCCTGGGTTCAATCCCTGCCATGGCTAATCTTGGTTGTCAACCTGACTGCATGGAATCAACTAAAATGCAAGGTGTTGGGCACACCTGTGAAGGATTTTCTTGATCAGATTATTGGAAGCAGGAAGACTCACCCTAATGTTGACAGCACCTTTCTGGTGGCAGCTGAGTTAAGAGGATATGAAAAAATCTTGCTTTGTGTCTCCTTACCCTCACTCTCACTGGCAAGTTCATCTATCCTGCTGGCAAGACATTTCACTGTTATTAGAACCTACTGCTTCAGACTCCAACATCACTGAAAATCAACAGCTCTCCAGGAATCTTCCAGGCCTTCAGTGCCAAACTGGTACTGCTGATACATCCAGCTAATGGATTAAGCAACTACCAGACTCTTGGTAGTCCACCAGTTCAGCCATTGTTGGACTACCTGGATCACATCCTGTAAGCCAATCTAATAAATCCCCCTTTGATACATATTGATAAGGCTAGAGAGATGTCTCAGTGGTTAAAAGCACCAGATGCTCTTCCAGATGACCCTAGTTCAATTCCCAGCATCCACATGGTGTCTCCCACCATCTGTAACTCCAGGAGGAGCCAACACCGTGTTTTAGCTTCCAAGAGCCCTGGGCACACATGTGTACTGCTCCTTTGCAGAACCTTGGCTAATACAGTCCCCCAAAACTGCATAAAACTTTTAATCGCAACACTTAAGAGGTGGAAGTGCGAGTATCAGAAGTTCAAGATCATCCTCAGCTAGGGTGAAAGTCAGCTGAGGACACATAATTAACTTTCACCAAATGTGGGGCAGGAGTAGCAAGGTGGCTCAGCTTGTCACCATGTCGGATGACTAGAGTTTGACCCACGTGGTAAAAGGAGAAAACAAACCTACAAGCTGTCCTCTGGTATCCACATGCATGTCACGGCATGCACACACATACAAACACATGACAACAATTTGAAAAACAATCTGAGAAGCGGTTTGGTAAGAATACTTCTTGTACAAGCATGAGGACCCGAGTTCATACACCAACACATATGTAAGACAGACCTGCCACACATGCCTGAAACCATGGCATTGTGGCGGGGGAGACAGGAGGCTTACTGGCCACCAGACTAGCTGCCAGTACAGTGAGAGATTGTCTCAGAGGAATAGGCTGGTGGCCCCATGTCTCTCTCTAACATCCACACATGCAAACACAGGCATGAGAATATGCACATCCCAAACATACAACTCCTTTCTTTGTCTGCCCTGTTCTCTCTCCCTTCCTGTGACCAGGCTGTAAGGAGGAAATAGATGTCCACCTCACCTCTGGAGTTGCCCTTTCCAGCGTGTGGGGTACATCACAGCTTCACAGCTATCTCTGTTAATCCTTGCTGAAGGACAGCAGTCTCTAAAAGAAGTATTTGGATTTTGGTTGTTTTTTTTTTAAACTAACATCTCTCGAAAGCAAGCCTCTACTATCTGAAAACCAAAGCCAGGATCAAACACAATTTTTGACGCTAATAAAAGCAAAGCTCTCGTGCATTTGTATAGTTTAGAAATTAATCTGGGGGGCTGGAGAGAGGGCTCAGTGGTTAAGAGCAGTGCTTGCTCTTCCAAAGGTCCTGAGTTCAATTCCTGGCAACCACATGGTGGCTCACAACCATCTGTAATGAGGTCTGGTGTCCTCTTCTGGCCTGGAGACATACACACAGACAAATACTGTATACATAATAAATAAATAAATATTTAAAAAAAAAAGAAATTAATCTGGCTGCACTCTGCCAAGGCATCTTCGCCAAGAAGCAGGAGGAACCAGTCACTCCTCTCCACTTTCTAAAGACAGCACTGGGCAGCAAGGAGTGACTCTCCTCAGGCCAGGGTACACCTAAGTGATGTTACAATGGTCCCCTGACTCTAAACCAGAGCTGCTGCCCTAACAATAAGGTCTCCAAATATAAGTCCTTAGCAGGCAAGGCCAGGGCAGCTGGCAGCTATGGATCTGAAGAGGAATGAGTTCTAATGTAGACCTCAGAATACAGGCCTGGGGATATAGCTCAGAAGACAGAGTGCTTACCTAACACACACCAAAGAAAACCTGGGTTCGATACCCAATAGCACATTAAACCGGGCATGGTGGCAATCACATCTGTAAACCCAGGACTTAAGAGATGAAGACAGAAGAATCAGAAGTTCAAAAGCAATCTCTTATATATAGCAAGTTTGAGGCCAGCATAGTTTATATGGAGATCCTGTCTTTAAAAAAAGAAAAAAAATTAAAGCCTAATAAAAATGAAAATAAAGCCGGCCTAAGGTCTCCACAAGAACTTTTCAAAACTCCAGACAAAATATCTTCTTCACATGCTGTATTTTATACTCTTATTTCTTAGAAACAGGAAGTAGATTTGAAATCAAACAAGTAAGAAAGGTAAAAATTACTCCACAAAATTGCATTTGATCGGCCTTAAAGCCAGCAAACCTCTGACTATTTCTCAGTGCTCCTTCCCCTGCACTGTGACAGACTGGAGGGGCACCACACTGGGACTCCATTTTCCACCAAGAGGTGAAGCAGGGAGTGCTGGGCAGAGCCAGAGTTCTTGAGCCCCCAAGTGGCTAACTCAGGCAGAATTCTTTTGTTTCGTGCCATCTGGGGGCAGGTGCTTGATGAGGTTTTTCATACACCTGCAAACCCTGGCATTTTGTTTCCCAGGGAAGAGAGAAAAAACAGCCCCCATGCTCATTAATCCTTGCTGAGGCGAGAGCTTCTGTCTGCAAAACATGTTTGCTGAACAGCTCTAAAAAAGGTCCTTCCAGCCCCAACTTGCTGCTTCCGGCGTCTGTACAGGCAGGCTCCCTCCTGTCCTCCATTCTCAAACACAACACTATTACCAAAGTCTGGGGTTTGCCCCGCAGGCCTCTAAAGCGCGGCCTGTGTCTAATCTTTTCCTTGCAGAAGCCTTCCTGTGCCCGACTGGACAGGAAGGGCATCCTTATCTACCTCTTCAGTCTCTTACCTCACCCCCCATCTCCCACTGCCACACCCTACCCCACCCTCATGTCCCCCACTGCCACACCCTATCCTCCCACCCACATCCACCCCCACCTCTGCACAGCTAATCGTACAGTGCAGCTGGTCAGTCAGCCTTAGGTCAGAGCTGGTCTCCAGAATGGGTTCAAGCACTTCCCTTGGTGTTCCTACATCCCAGAGGCCAGAGATTCACCAAAGACAGACATGTCTCCTCCCTGCTGGAAGACTGCACATCAGGCTGACCGACCCCTGCTCTCAGCTATTTAGATCCCCTTTCCACTGGATGCAGGAGCAGCATTAAAAAAGAAGCCCCTCCATGCGCTCTGGGAGACAAATGGATGAGGATAAACACGGAGAGTCCGAGTCTGTCTCCCAAGCACAACTATTTGCCCAGCGCCTAGATGCTTTATACACCGGCCCATTCCATTTGGAGAACAGTCCTCTGGGGAAGGATTTACTAAACACCGTCACTACCAATAAATTTAATAGCTGGAGTGAATAAAGAAAATATAACGCATGCACAATGCATAAGTTTTAGTCCACCATGAAGAAGAATAAAAAGTATGACATTTGCAGGAAAATGAAGAGAACTGGAGGTTCATGTTAGGTAAAATCAGCCAGACTCAGACAAATACTGCATGCTTCCTCTCATGTACAGAACCTGCATATTACACATGTATACACATATGTACACACATGTGACATGCGAGCATGAGGGGGACTGTTTGGGATGCAGAAGATGGCTAGAGGGAGGGGACAGAAGAAGATGACAGAAGTGAATATGGTCCAATAAATGAAGTGTCCAATAAAATGTCATTGTCAAACCCATCACTTCATACAATAAACATATACTAACATTTTTTCTATTATTTTGTATAAGAGAGAGACAGAGAATGCGCAGCTGGGCATCAGCCGGAGCACGTGTGGGGGTCAGAGGACAGCTCTAGGGAGTCAGTTCTTGCCTTCCACCACTGAGGCAGGCTTCCCCTTGTTTCTGCAAACTGATACTGCATACTTCCGGCTCTCTAGCTGGAGAGCTTCGGGGCATTTCCCATCTCTACCTCCCAGTCTTCCACAGAAGCACTGGGATTTTAGATGCAAGCCACATCTGGCTTTTTACATAGGTTCCAGGGGACAAAGGCTTGCCACGATAGCACTTTCACCCACTAAGCCATCTCCCTGGTGCTATAGGAAAAAAAATTAAATTTCTACATCTGTAGAGCACTTCTAGATTGCTAAGTGCTTTTTTTGTGCATTAATTTATGTGTATCCTGGCAAATTCCTATGGAAGAAATAGGGTACAAACTCTCCCCTAACACACACACACACACACACACACACACAGAGTTTGCCCCAAGCCATATGTCACCTGCAGATTTTCTGTCAGAAATCTATCTTGAACACCCCCTCTGCTCCACCCTTGTCCTTCCTACACCATTGTGGCTCAGGCCTTCAATAGCTAGCATGCAGCGGTCTACAATAGACTTCTAGCCCGGCTCCCTACTGTCTGTCTACCAAGTATTTTTGCTCCAAGAACCTACTAATTCTCAGCCTTACAGACAGGTTGAGTTTAAATTCCTTAGGTGAATATAAGAAGACTCTTAAAGACTCACCCACGCGTCCATCTCTCCAACCCACACAGAACTCAAACCACCATCACACAGGTTTATTTCGAATACCTGCTGCCCTTTGCCATTCATCCTCGCGTGTGCCCCCCCGCCTAATCCCCCCTCCCCCAGCTTAGCACAGCCTTCCTCTTGCTGAAGAGCTCCTTCATCTTCCCAGATGAAGCTCCCAAGTCCTGCGGATGTGATGTCTCTTTCTCCGCCTCCCCTAGCCATTGTAAGACAGAGCCCTATCATCCAGCACACTGTAAATAGCATCCATTGTCCTTAAACTCCGAATTTCTCAAACTAGAATTCAGCAAGGGAAATAAGCTCAACTCGGAAGTACCTTTCCAGGAATTCTAGACTTCAAGACATCAAGTTAATCAAGAAGCCCAGCAAAGAGCTGCAGGACACAGTCACAGGTCTGTGTGAAAGACAGTGACGGATAAAGGTCACCAAGAGATAAAATCCCAAGTAAAACAAATAAATAAATTCTGGGAATCTTACCCCAGGAACAAGATGTCTAGGAACCAAAGGCAAAAGTCCAAACCTCATTTAAGATAAATAGAAAAATAATTGATCACTGGCATTTAACCTAGAGAAGACAAGACTGACATCCTAATATCAATAGATGAGGAACAAGGAACACAGCTCCCCCATACCACACTGTCGCTATTCATCAAAGGCCTTAACAAGGTCCTTCCTCTGACCCTGCAATTCTGCTTCTAGGAATGTTCCCAAGGAATGATTCTAAGATATGCACAAGGAAACATTGATAAGAAAGTTCATTCCAGTATCCTTGGGCCTAGGTCCTTAAGATGGAGGGGCGAATAAGCCACTATGTTACATAAGCAGGTACACTTTCAGAGAGCCGACGGCAAGATGTGTGATGCTTAATATTGACAGAACCTAGAAGCAAAGCCTCTGGCCAGGACTGGGAGTACCTAGAGTCTTTGATTGAGGTGGGAAGACCCACCTCAACTACTTAACCAAATCAAAAAGAAAGCTGAGTACTAGCATTCAGGGCTCCCTGCTTCCATTGCAGAGGCTACGTAACTGTGGTCTCAAGTGCCTGTCGTTGAGACTCCCCCACTGTGATGGACTGTACCCTCAAACTGTGAGCCAAAATAGACCCTCCATGAGCTTTACGTCACTTCTGTCAAATATTACATCAGAACAAGACAAGTAGCAATACGTTAAGAAATGCATCCTTGGGAAAAACCACATTTTTAAAATGTTTACCTCAGAGTGGTGGTAATAGGGAGCTAAGCAGGCATTACCAGGCTTGGAGGCCATTGAAGACAGACTTCCCCTTCACTGTGGGCTTTGGACCCCATCTCCCACCTTCCTGGGTAACTATAAAAAAGGAAATATCACATCTTTTCCAGCTTAAGACTTAAATTATGATATGAATGGCTAAAGGTTTCAGGGCTTTGGTAAAGTCCACTAAGGGAAAGTTCTGATCAAAAGAACAGAATGTTAAGTTCTGCCTCTGGCCTTTGATAGAAAAACGGGATTCTGATCTGCTCTAGAGATGAAAACATTACATACTATTGTCTCCTCCCTTAAGAGTTAATCTAGCCAGGCTTGTCAATCACCGGCTCAGGAAGGCACTCCTCGGATTCCTCTGAGGACGAGCTCAGGAGAGGGGAGGAATAATCATCCTCCTAGTGAGGTAACGCACGTCTCCTGCCCACAGCACCGGCCCTCTGAGCAGCCACTGGCAGTCTCTCCCTGGCAGCACTGTGTGAGCCTGTCTGCCTCTGAGTTCTAACTTCTTTTTGTTCTTCCTGCTTGTTTTTCTTCTGGATACTGGCCAAAGCCTTCTGTGGTTTCCCTGACACTCTTTTTCTGAAGTCCCCTCCCCCATTCTGTCATGTCGCTGCTTACCGCGACCTCCACTGCGGAACAACTGCCATTCTCAAACCCAGACTCAAATTTCTCTTATCTTCTTCTACATCTCCCTCCTCCTGGCAGCTGCCAAGATTTACAGCTTGCCTACCCTGTTTTTTTTTTCTTCTTCTTTCAACTTTAATAAAATTGTTCTTGATCTTTTTTTAGTCCATTTTTTTTTTCCAAGACAAGGTTTCTCTATGTAGCCTTGGCTGTCCTAGAACTCGCTCTGTAGACAAGGCTGACCTTGAACTCAGAGATCCACCTGCCTCTGCCTCCTGAATGAATGCTGAGATTAAAGGCAAGCACCACCACTGCCCACCCTGAGGCCATTTCTAAACTACTTCATTACCAAAAAATATTAGGAACCCAGAAGGGAACCCTAATTTCCCTGGTAACAGTAAGATTAGGAATAACTTACTTTTTTGTTTATGCATTTACATATTCCCCCTGTTTTCTTCAATAGATGGCTCTAATAAACAGGACTTATTTAGAAAGGGTGGGCATTATCAAACTATCATGGGACTCAATGGCGGTAAAAGAAACACAGGTGGATTCACAAGTACAAAGCTAGTGACCATTCATTCACATTCAGATTGCTCTCTAGGATGCTAGCTAACCAAAGCCATAGAAGGCAGGGGGCTCCTTACTGGGAATTCACTTTAAGGGAAGAACTGAACAAATGGAAAAGGTTAACCAAACCAAACAACGCTCATTAGAGTAAAGAACTGGCAGTAACACAAATGTCCACGGAGGGTTACTTCATACAGAACACACACCATGCTATGCACAGAGCCATCAGCAATGCCAATTATGAAAACTATGTAGAAACATGAAACAATGTGAGCACGAGGAAACAAATGCACAGAGCTGCATTGTCAGGGCCACAGCTATGTATCTGAACAAGGGGATTCTGAAATAAACAGCCTCTGTATTAGAATTAGGGGATTCCAGGCATGTTGTGGTTTAAATTTCATCTTTTTATAAACACCAGTGCACGCATTTCTAATGTTAAGAACAGGAAAATAAATTGACAATAGGCACACCATCACTGTTGGCACACAGCATGTCCCTCCATCTCTTTTTCCTCTCTGATGGCACTCACCTTCAGTACCATCACATGGGAGGCAAAGGCTGATGAAGTGCTTGCTTTGTGAGTTCGAGGCCAGCCTACTCTATACAAAGAGTGCCAGCCATCCAGGGCTACATAGTGAGACTGTCTGAGAAAAAATAAATAAATCACAGCAGGGAGCTAGAGAGAGCTCCGCAGTTAGAAGCATACACTGCTTTTGCACAGGGCCTGACTGGAACTTGACTTGGCTCCCATTACCCACATCAAGTGGCTGACAACTGCCTGTAACTCCAGCTTCCGGAGATATGACCCCCTCTTCTGGCCTCCAAGGGCACACATAGAGTGTACACATCCATACATATAAATAAAAATAAAATAAATCTTTCAAAATACATATATATAAATAATCCAAAATAATGTCAATTTTTAAAAGATATTACATAAAATTACTTCAATTTTTAAAAAATAGGGAACTTAACACACATCCTAAATGAAAACATTCTGGTGATTTGTTTCAAGGTCCATAAAGAGACATCAGCTAATGTCCGTTTTTAAGCAAAGAACAGTAAGTATGCCACTGTGACAGAACAGAGAGATGGCTCAATGTGGCTAGCACGGCAGATGACCTCTCGTCAATACTAGTAAAGTCAGAGCAAGGAAGTACCGGTACTAAGGGTGTACCTAAGAGTAGCTGGAGAGCGGAAGGCATTTTCCAAGACTCTGAAAAGAGAAAGAGCGGCATACTATGTTCAGATCAGAAAGGACTTGAAGGGAACAGATCCAATCCATCATTTGTCCAGAACATTTAACCTCCCGTACATGGCTCACGCCCTTATTCTGTTCTTCCCCTGCTCCGACCTTCACGGAGGCCAAACTCCTAGGCAGGCAGCAGCTGCAGAGGCTTCTCCTCCCCCTGCCTCCCCCAACCTTTCCTCTGCATGCAGTCCATGCTCTGCTCTGGGTCCTAGTGAGAGGGCGCTGGGTGCAGACGCCACAGAGCGGATCTATTTCTGCAGGAGTGTGACCCTTTTGTGCTTCCAAACAATGGGTGCCCACAAGGGAAACCTTCTGTTCATCAACGGTATGTATGCCTGTCTGCCTCTGATGCTGCCCCCTGTTCCTGTGGAGGAAAGCCGTTTCGCTGGACTGGTTGGGATGTAGTATGCCACCAACACAGCAGTGCCCCTTACGGTCAAGGAGGCATGGAACTTGGCATTGTTGCCTGTGATGCTGCCTGCCGTTAGAAATCAGCCCCTGTACGAGATGCAATGTGACTCCACCGCAACCTGCTAATGAACCAAGCCGACTGATTCATCATTGCAACCTGCAAATCTTCCTCAGGGCTCCCGGCTGCCTTCACCAAGTCATCTGGAGGAGGAGATGCAGAGCCCTGATTGAGAGAGAGGACATCGAATCCAAACTGCTTAAGTCATGAGCCCATCTCTGTCATGAGTTGGGTGGCCTTGGGCAAATTTCCTATCCTCTTGGTGTCTATTCTTTTATCATTCCCCCGCCTCCATGTATGTGTGTGTGTATATGTGTGGGCAGGTGCACTCACCTATGCATGCATATGTGGAGGTCAGAGGTTGAGTTCCGATGTCTTCCTCTGTCAATTTCTCACCTTCTTTTTTGAGACAAGGACTCTAACGAAACCTGGAGCTTTGTGTTTGTCCAGGCTCGCTGGCCAAAAAGGCCCCAAGAGCTGCCTTTCTGCCTGTAACCCTACCCCAAGGATGGAGTTACAGGAGCACATCATCATGCCTGGCCTTGATGGGGGACATCCTTTTGTACACCGAGAATATGCTTTGCTTTTACCAGTTGATGGGTAAAGCTGCTTTGGCCTATGGCAGGGCAGAATATAGGTAGGGGGGGAATCCAAGCAGACATAAAGGGGAAAAAGAAGTCAGAGTTGGGGAGATGGCAGCCAGCTGCCAAGAATGCAAGACATGTAGAAAATGAAGTAATGCCACGGCCACATGGCAATACATAGATTAACAGAAATGGGTTCATTTAAATGTAAGAGCTAGCTAGTAGTAGGCCTGAGCCATCAGCCAAACAATTATAATTCATATTAAGCCTCAGAGTGGTTATTTGGGAACTGGCAGGTGGGAGAGAAATGTCCAGTTGCACATCCAAACTTAGGTCCCCATTTTTGCACAACAAACACTTAATTCACTGAGCTATCTCTCCACCCTGGTACCTATGTTCCTTTATTTGCAAATAAGAATTATAATGACACCTACTTGTAACTATGCCTACCAAAGAGCCTGGCATTCCAGAAATGCTTGGGAAATGTACAGAGCTATGCTGTTATTATTACTGTTAGATTTACTCGCATGTGCCAGTGTCCTAGCAGGGCATGCAGGGCCCAGCCCCTGCACAGCTCTCTGGTTTGATTTCTTGCAATGTTAATGCCACAGCCATGACTGGGATCACACGCTGGAGTAAGCTCCTAGCGTGTGGGCCACAGTGAGCTCATCCTGCCACACATTTAGTCCTGGTGGCATCTTTTGCTTGTTGAGTGCTAAGAAAGTCCCCTCCTCATGTGAATCAGCCCCTCCCTCTTTTGTGCCTCCTCCATCTTCAACAGTAACATTTTCAGATGTTTCTTGGTTTACTACCTGCTCCCTCCACTAGGCCTTAGGACAGAGGCCCCTGTGAATGTCTAGTTGTCTCTTCATAACCTGGCACTCCAATAGACTCTAAGCAAATATCTATTCAGTAAATAGAAAAGAAAATTTGGTCAGTACTCACAAAAACCAAGGATGCTATTCAGAGAAAGTAAACGCCAGAATGAGGATGTCAAACCCTCAAACACTTTGATCCAAAGGCACGTTAATTGGCAAAGAGCATATAACCAAATAAGAAAGTGTGAATTCCCTGGGAGAAAGCCACTCCTTGTTATGATGTAGTGTCTGTGTACTGGGGGAGAGGGGACAGAAGTGACAGAGACTGGTGCTAACTAGCTGCTGCCGACCACTTAGGGAACAGTGCTTTTTAAAACCTTTCTCCAGAAAGAAATAAACAAATAAACAACAACACATACTTTCTTCAAGGAAAAAACAGTCTACAACAACAGTAAACACACACACACTCTGAGCGCAATGGGAAGCCATCTGAGGCAATGGTTAAGACAACATGCGCCCGGTAGTGGTGGTGCACACCCTCACAGCAGTTGGGAGGCAGAGCAAGGCAGATCTCTGAGTTCAAGGCCAGCCTGCTCTACAAAGAGAGTTTTAGGACAACCAGGACTACATAGAGAAACCCTGTTTCGGATGGAGGGAGAAGAAAGAAAGGAAGAGAAAGAAAGAAAGAAAGAAAGAAAGAAAGAAAGAAAGAAAGAAAGAAAGAAAGAAAGAAAGAAAGAAAGAAAGAAAGAAAGAAAGAAAGAAAGAGATACAGAGAGAGAGAGAGAGAGAAAGAGAGAGAGAGATGACAGAGAGGGATCGGGAGAGATAAGCAGTTAAGAGTACTTGCCGCTCTTACAGAGGGCCCAGGTTCAGCTCACAGTACCTATATGACAGCTCACAAATGTCTGTAACTCCAGTTCCAAGGGATCCAATGCCCTCATCTGGCCTCTGCAGGCATCAGACACACACGTGGCCCACATACATACAAATACTGGTAAACACTCGTACACACGGGGTAAAATAAAATCGCTTTTATAAAACACAGGGCATAAGCTGATCAACATCAAAAAATTTACTATTTACTTATATGTGTTAGGTGTACATGATTATGTATCTACGCGTTTGTTTCTGCAAATGTGCGCAGGCACCTGCAGAACGCAGTAGACAGCGTCCAACTCCCTGTAACTGGAGTTACTGGTGGCTGTGAACCACTCAATGTGGGTGCTAGGAACAGAATTCCAGTCCTCTGAAAGAGCAGCCATCTCTTGCTCGGAGAGATGCTGAGCCATCGCTCCAAAACCCTGATTAACACTTTAAAAAGATTTCCTGGGTCCAAGAAGAGAGGGCACTGTGGTAATATGTGTAAGTACAAACAATAAGAAAAAAAATTAAGGAGGCTACTCATATAGGCTAAAGGAAAGATAATGTGGCCTGGAGGAGTAGAGGGGCTAAGCTGGCGGTTTTGAAGACAAGATAGGATTTGCTGGAAGACTGGGTGAGGACAGAAAAGAAAGAAAAACCTTGAAAAGTCAGGCCAGATACTTTGGCTTGAGTGAGTGGAAGGAGTTAAGTGCGGCCACTTACTGAAGCCAGAAGACTGGAGAACACAAGTCTGACTGATGGGGAGGCAAGTTCAAGAGTTCTCTAAACGAGCCCAAGTCTCAAGTTCCAGCTAGACTGTGAGGCAGAAGGTCATTAGCAAAGGGTCATTGTTTGTTATTTAGAGTTACTGGATTAGGAGGGGAGAACCGTGAAGTGAGGAAGTAGAGAAGACAGGGGTCATTTCAGAACAGAAGGGGGTTGGGAGGCTCAGGATGCACTCTGACAGATCCTCAGAGAGGCCGAATGAAGCTCAGAAGAGTGGCAAGAGCCACAGTGATTGAGTCTTTTCAAAAGCTGGGGAGAGCTCAGTCAGTGAAATGCTTGCCATGGAACAGCAGGGCCTGGCTCTGAGTCTCAAGAAGCCAGACATGGTGACCCATGCTTACAATCCTAGCACTGGAGAAGCAGAGAGAGGCAGATTCTCAGAGGTTGATGACCAGACCATCAACTTGGTGGGCTCCAAGACAGTAAGAGATGCTCTCACAAACTAAAGTGAAGGGGCTGGAGAGATGGCTCAGCAGTTAAGGGTACTTGCTGTCCTTGCGGAGAGGCCCAGCTCCGAATCCCAGCACCCACATGTTATGCACATAAAGTCATGTAGACAAACACACATACAAATAAGAAGATAAAAATAAGATGTGATTGAGGAAGACACAGATGTTGACCTCAGACCTTTACAGACATGCATTCATATCTACATAAATACATGTGCACTCATCCACAAAAGGGACACAAAAATCAATTAATCAATATGTACTTGCATCCAAATATGCATCCATAGCTAAAAGAAGTAGCCTTAGATATGACATGAACGCTATTGGGTAATAGAGACAACAACGGTTCTGGAGGAAGAGTGGGAGGTGATTAGGATGAGCGCAAAGAGTGAAGCCAAACCTATGGGCAATTTAGAAGTCGATATTAGAAATGAGACGTAGAACGTTAAAGCTGTGATAGGGCTAGCATATCAACATGTTTTTAATTAAGAAAGGAATTTGCTTTGGAAAGTTTAAGAGATAAAATTAGGCCTAGCAGTGATGGCGCATGCCTTTAATCCTAGAACTCAGGAGGCAGAGGCAGGGAGATAATCAAGTTCCAGGATAGCCAGGGGTACACAGAAAAACCCATTTGTGAAAAACACACACACACACACACACACACACACAGAGAGAGAGAGAGAGAGAGAGAGAGAGAGAGAGAGAGAATATCAGAAAAGTGGAAAAGGAACTCCCAGGAGTTGGCTTATTCCTGGCTGAGAAATACAAGAGCGTGGATACTTAGCACTGAGAATTCTCTGCATCAGAGTAGATTTAATGAGTGGAAAGGAGGGACATGACATAGCTCTAAATTGCAAAGACCTTATAATAAAACTTAAAAGTCAGTAATGTCCCCCAAGGTTAAAAATAAATAAAACTAAACTGGTCTATAGAGGAGCCAGCTTTGTTCTGACCCCCCCCCACGGCATCCTCTTGAAGCCACACCCTCACCATCATCTCTTGAGGCCACACCCTCACCATCATCTCTACTACACACAGCAGGTTGGTTCTCTGGAAAGATGCCAAGCCCAGGCTCTGAAGAGAACCACAACAAAGCTGAAAGAATCTTCAGCAAAGCTGAGCAGGCCAACGAAAACAATACGGCTCCTTCTTGCATCTCTGTGAGCAAGCTCTGTTCTTCATTACAGGCTGAACTTGCTTCCAAATGTCATTGATGTTTGCAATATAATATGTCAGTGGTCCCACTAACTGTGGGGCCCTCAGTGGTCGTTGCCTTTTTATGTTCAGAGTACAGTGGTTAAGACAAGGGAAACACAGAAAAATTACGTTTCAATGTCAGTAGGAAAGTCAAGGAATTAACTCTCCAGTGCTTAAGGAAGCATCAGAAAGACTTTTGAAGGCCAGTTTACCTTCCACAAGACTAAGATGGAAATGAAAGCTCACAACAGCTGGGAATTTTTCTTTGCTCGTTTTCTTAGGTTGCAAGTGGCCACATGTCCTATGAAGTGGCTCTTTTCAGACATGACCAGCTTGTCACATGGCAGCACAATGACACTCTGCCTCGCTGCATCGTTCTATAGCTTACCATTGCCTGTTCCAGTCTACTCCTGATTTCAGGGCAATGAAGAACCATCCCCCACAGAGTCCTCCTGGTCTCTCCTCTGAAACCTCATGAGACCAGGTTATATGAACCACACATCAAATCTTAAAACTATTTTCTGATTGAGGCAACAGAGTGGGCAGAAGAGTGTTTTAGGAAATCTAAGACACTTACTGGCCACTGTTAACAGGGGCGGGGGCCTAGCAGTAGATCCAGATGGATTGGGGTTGGAACTGTAGCTCCGTCCCTCTTACTAGCTGAAGGGTCCTGAGCAAGTCACTCTCCAAGGTTTGGCTCCTCCATCTAGTTACCTATCTCAAGTCCTGCTGTGAAAGTTGAATGGGATGCTGGTAAAACACCCACCATGGTACCTGATGCATAGCAAGTGCTCCATAAACAGTAACTCTCTTGGCCCCAACAACTTGGTAAACGCCAGTTTCTCCTATAAAAAGTTCAGGAAGCGGGATCATACTCTGTGTATTGTATTAGGCTGTCCACAGTCCCAAGCACACAGCTCAACACATCTGCAGGGCATTAAGTAAGCATTTCTTAGTCTGAACTCAAGTAAGAATGAGGGTTGTAGATTTGCCTTATATCAAACCAGATAACGCCGGTATCAAGTAAGACAATATAAAACAAATCTGCTGCGGTCTTTTCCAAGGACTCTGATTAAAAGTCTGCTTCACTAGCTTCCTGTAGAGGGGGAGGAGGGGTATGCAACTTTAATCCTAGCGCTGGGAAGGCAGAGGCTTCCAACCCGTGAACTTTCCTACCTGTTCACAAGACCCTCTCAAGTTCTCCAGCCTTGCCTCCTAGCTCACACTTAATGGCCAGTGACCCAGAGGCGTCATGGTGATTCTCACTCTTGAGCTTAATTTTCAGTCCCTTCAGTCATTGTACTCTTGGTCCTACTTGCTCGGCCACTACTCCCTCCCTCCCAGGCGCTGCCACCTTCCATCCCCCATGCATAACTTAGCCTCTCCTAGCTGCTTCTCCCATAATGACCAACTATTCCTATTATTTATTTATTTGTAGGGCTTTCTACATCATAAAACTTAGCATTCCTTTGGGGAAAGTGTTATTAGAGAGATACATACATACATAGACACACAGATGACCTAATACTTTGACTGTGTCTGACACTCTATTTAAATAGTCTGTGAAATGGTCAAAACACAGTCTACTTGAAGATTGGGATTAAGTTGACACAGTGTTTACACAGCTCTTGAGCATGTTCAGTTTATATCCCCAGTATCTCCTGTTGAGGATTAGTCTCCTACATTGATCCTGCTTCTTCACTGGGATCTGCCTGCTGCCTATCTATATGCCCGAGAAATAAGGGTCTTGAGCTCCCAAGCTCCCTTGGGCTCTACTCCAAGATCATTCCTATCAGTGTCCTCTGGGCTTTGGGATGGCTCTCAGCAGCATCCAGTGCAGTGGGAGGATGGTGATGCAACATGACTCAGGGATACATGATTTCCCAGAAGGGGGGAGGAGGGGCGAGACCACTAGACAACCAAGGCAGTGCAATTCAAAGAGCAAAGGGCCAGACATCTCTGGGGACGGACTGGAAAGCCTTGGCTCGAGTGGCATTGAACTGAACCAGAAAGAATTGACTGGAGCAGAGAAGCTGTTTTCCGAGTTGTGCTTCTCCTGAGCCGCAAAGTAAAGCCAGCTGCCTACTGTTCTCCCCTCCAGGAAGTCTAAGTAAGGAACACCTTGTGACTGTTTATCCCAGCGCCCAAGTTTGCTCCACTAGTAGCTCCCTGTACCTCTCCTCCTGAGAGTTATTTCTAACATCTGTGGGAACATACTTTATGAAACAACACACTGCTGTCATTTTCAACATCCAATTTTTCAAGAATGCATTCGGCAATTTCCAAAACTCTTCTGATGTTTCTCCAAAAGGGAAAAAGCAGAGGAACACATCACATGTATATCTGTCACTGCAGAACGGACTACGTCCTTCTCCAGCAGAAAGCAGAGTGCAGAGCCTTCTGGAAAGAAGACCATGCCTGCCTGAGTCAGCTCAGGACGTCCCGCTAAAATGTTTACATGCATGAAGCACTCCCTCCTCTTTCTTTTCCGGCTTGCTGACTGGGTTAAAAAATAAGACGTGAACACAGAGAATGGCATTTTATAACAAGCCCAACAAAGGACATTGTGCTGTCTAACATCTAACACACGGGAGCGCCTGTAGAAGATAACAAGAAAAAGGCCCATTGTACACTGGTCTGTCCCACCCCTGGGAGCACAAAGCTGAGTTCTCCAGTCTGTGAGTTAAGAAATGTGTACAGTGGATGAAGCACCGTAATCACAATGCAGAGAAGAATAGAACCAAGCCCTGCTCTGCAGGCCAACGGAGCAGATAGGCAGGTAAGCAAGCTACAGTGCAACAACCAAAGTGTAGGCAGCTGGCTTTATAAATGGGAGGTGAGCAGAAAAGGCCAAAGAGGCAAAAAAAAAAAAAAAAAAGAGGGACTCCTCATCTGTGTCTCAGAAGAGAGGTATATGAAGCTAAGATTCCCCAGTGACCTGAAAATACCTGAAAGCATCCCATAGATAGATAGATGATAGATAGATAGATAGATAGATAGATAGATAGATAGATAGATGGATGGATGGATGGATGGATGGATGGATGGATGGATGGATGGATGGATGGATGGATAGATAGATAGATAGATAGATAGATAGATAGATAGATAGATATAGGGTCAGAGAGTCAAATAGTCTAAGTTGAGGCAAGATTGAAAAGAAAAAGTAACAGAATTGCATCTAACTTTACATATTCCCAAAACTGTATAAAAACTCAGGAAAGTATTCTTTCTCCCCTCCACTAACAAACCTTGCACATACAGACCCAGATGACAGAAGAGAACAGTATCAAAGCCGGGAAGGCTGGGAGTAGATGAACAAGGAGTGCTGAGCGGAGACATTTGAATTCCAGGACATCTGCATGGAAAGCCAAAGCTCAGCTGTTTTAATGCCAGAATCCTCTGAAAGGACAGGACACAGGCCCTTCTCCTCCTAGACAGTAGCTAGGATGCCAAGAGAAGAACACAAGGAAACGCTGCTCAAGATGTTACATCTCCAGCTTCCTCCTCACTGACCAAACTCTGGAGTCCTAGTCACTCAGTAGCATCTGTACAAAAGTCTAGCATTTGCTCCAAATGACTCTGGGGAAGAGGAGTCAAGGCTAGAGAGGCAACAAAAATGTCCATAACTGACGGTGGGAGCACCCGAGCAAAGAGAACATGGTGCCTGCCACCTCTCTGCTATTCCTCATCAGGATTTCCCACAGTGGGAAGGCAGCCATGTCTCAGCCTGGAAGTACCCAGAGAGGTAGGGTAGGAAACACAGCACTGTGGCTACTGAAGATGCAAGGCATAGGCTCTCCTCCTCTTCCTCTTGTGCACTAGCACACTGCCAGGTAGAATCTCACTCTGCAAAGAGAGTGGCAGCAGCCAAGGGAAATCCTGAAGACACTGATGTCAGGGGGTCCTCACATAGAACCCACAGCAATCTCTCTACAGCTAGACCCTGAGCTAGTAATTTGTATCTGACATTAAGACTTTCCTGGCCACATTTTTAAATAGCTTTATTGCAATAGAATTCATGTACCACACAATTGATCCTTCGAAGCATACAATTCAACATTTTAAAAGTATATTACCGTCAATCTTAGGACACTTTCCTCTCCCTCAAAGAAACTCTATCGACATTTGCATCCACTTTGCATTCCCCATTCTCCAGTCCTGGCAGTTACTAATCTATTTTCAGTCTCTATCAGTTTGTCTAGTCCACATATTTTGTAGAAATGAAATCATATTCTATACGGTCTTTACTTCATTCACTTACTATAATGTCAAGATCTTGACAGGCTTCCTGCCACCCCTCCACACCCCCACTTTCCTACCCTGTTGACAGAGGCTTCTGTCCTGCACTGTCCCATAGCCATTCAGTCCCAAAGAAACACACCGAGTCTTACATTAATTATAAACTAAGTCGTTGACCTATTAACTCAGGATTCTTATTAACTCTTATATCTTACATTAACCCATAATTCTTGTCTGTGTTAGCCATGTGGCTTGGAACCTTTTATCAACAAGGCATTCTCATCTTGCTTCCTCCGCGTCTGAGTAACAGCTGCAGACTGAGCCTTTTCTCCTCCCAGAATTCTCCTGTTCTGGTCACCCTGCCTATACTTCCTGCCTGGCTACTGGCCAATCAGCATTTTATTAAACCAATACAATTGACAAATCTTTACAGGGGATAAGACCACTGTCCCACAGCACTACTCCACCACCACACACAGCTATTAATCCAGAGCAACACAGCTAAGAAATCAATTCACAGTGATAACCAGAGAAAAGTAACCTGAAAAAAATTTATAGCTAGATACTACATGGAAAGCAAGGGAGAATACCACTAATGTCCTTATTAAAATAATTGAATAAAATGGCTTAGAGATGGCTGGAGGGATGGCTTAGGAGTTAAGAGTGCTTGCTACTCTTGCAGAGGACCTGGGTTTGGTTCCCAGTACCCACACAGTGGCCCACATCCATGCATAACTTTAGCTCTGAGGGATCTAATGCCCTCTTGTGGCCTCTGTGGGCACCAGCCACACATAGGCACACATACATACATGCAGGCAAAACACTGACACATATTAAAAGTGTAAAAACCCTGTATCCATAAAACAAAAACAGGACAGTTTAAGAGAAAAAAAAACTAAGGGCAAAGAGAGTTCATAGAAATTGATAACATAGTAGCAGAACTTTCCAAAACTCAATAAAAGTATTAAAAGATAAACATGAGAAAATCCACAAAACAAACATCAAAATCTAAAGCTATGGAAGACAGAAGAGGGGAGTTATAACACTCTGGCAGACTGGTATAATGGGCATACGGTTGAATAAAATAAACTCTCAAGAAAGAGAGAAGAGAAAAACAAAAGAAATATCATAACAATGTCACTCAATAAAATGGCAAAGAACTAGAGGATTCAGACTGCCATGTTGAAATGTTTCAGCTCACCAACTGCTGTGACGACCTTAGGAAATTTCAGAAAACGTCAGACAAAGCAAAGATTCCTTCCGTCAGCTGTCATCTGGGAAAAAGCAAACAGGCTCCCTACAAAGAATGAGAAATCAGAACCCTCACGCTTCTTTCTCAAGAAAGAGCAGCAAGAAGACGAAGCAGTACCTTTAAAAGGCAAAGAAAAATGACTTCCAACAAGCACTGCAATATCCAGGTGTAATGAAATGGTTCATCCTCAGTGTCAGTGTGGCTGGGTTTCGAATCACCATGGAAACACACCTCTGGGATGTCTATAAGGGTATTTCCAGAAAGGTTTAACTGAAGACGGAAGATCCACCCTGAATGTGGGCACCACCGTCAACTGAGCTGTGATTCCAGGCTGACTACAAAGAAAGCTGGCTGGGCACCAGTATTTGTTTCTCTCTGCTGCCACAGTGGCCAGGCTCCTGGGGCTCCATGCTTTCCCTCAAGATGAGAAATTGTACCCTCAGATCGTAAGCCACAATAAATCCTCTCTACCTTAGGTAACCTTTGTTGGGTTTGTCCCCACAGTGACTAGAGAAGCAGCTAAGGCACAAGGCAAAGCATAGGTCCAGTCTAGGAGCAGAACACACGCATGGTCAAGCACACAGGACTATAGACAGTCCCATTCCATTCGCTTCTTTAAAAAATGCCCCAAGGAGGTTCTTCACCAAGTGGCATACAGGTTTCAGCATGGGAGGGCCACAGTATGACTACCACACACAGAAGACAACCAGATGGGAAAACATTCATGGTCCAGACATGTTGAAGACGGTCATGACCAACTACTCCACTACCGGTAAATATTTTTTGTGTCATGGTTCTGTTTTATATGTATGATTATTAAATTCCAAACACAAAAGGAGGTCCTCCCTAGTCCCGTTATCCAGATTCAACAACGGTCAAGAATTCGGCACATTGACTACATCTATCACATTTATTTTTGCTTAAACTTTCTTTAATCCCACTGCATACCACTTCATCGTTACATATCTCAAAGTCCATTTTTATATTACCTCTTCTTCAAAATACTATTATCACTCCTAAAGATATCAGTAACTCATATTCATCGCCTAACAATCCTTGATAAAATTTCCCCAACATCTTTAAAAAAACAAATGCCTTTTTACATGTTGTGAGTTGAACTGTGTCCCACCTCCCAAATCCTAAACCCTCAGAATATAACTATAATTGGGTCAGGGATTTTTGTTTGTTTATTTGTTTGTTTTTCGAGACACAGTTTCTCTGTGTCCTGGCTGTTCTGGAACTCACTTTGTAGAGCAAGCTGGCCTCAAACTCATAGAGATCCGCCTGTCTCTGCCTCCCGAGTGCTGGGATTAAAGGCGTGCGCCACCACCACCTGGCTTGTGCTACCATACCCAGTGGGATCAGGGATTTTAAAGAAGTGATAGTTAAAGTGGCCCCAATCTGATTGGTATCGGTACAAAGGAGGTGGCTAGGACACAGAAACGTGTATTTTCAGAAGGATAGGGCAAGGAGAAAGGTTTCTGAGGAACTTAACCTACGAGCGCCGTCGCCTTGGTCACCGTGCTTTCAGAACTGAGGAGAAAGCTACCCGAGCCTGTGGTATTTTGTGTGGCAGTCCCAGCAAATGAATACATAGTCTATCCCAAACCAAAGCAAGATTCACATCTTCTGTCAGTTACATTTTTCCTTTTAGATGGGGCCTTACTAGGCCACCATTGAATTCCTCAGCTCAAGTAATCTTTCTGCCTCAGCCTCCCAAGCACCTGGAGTTACAGAGAGGAACTACTGGGTCCAGCTCTGGCTATAATTCCTAAGTCATTACTGTCTTTTAATTAATGAGGCCAAAAAAAATTAATGATGCCATTAACTTGTTTCAGAAGCCAACAGAAAGACCTATAATAGAATGTCCTACAAGACATCCAATAGAATGTCCTACAATAGAACGTCCTACAACATTCTACCCAGCAGAATGTCATATATTCTGAACTTATGTCTTTGTTTGCTTAGTGTATCATGCAACCTGTCGTCTTTCCCGTTTCCAGTAAATCTATGCCCCAGTGCTTGACTGGCTTTAGGAGTCAACCGTTAGGTCAGGACAGTCCCTAGGCATTCCTGCGTAGTTTTCTTAACCTAACAAAGACTGCACAGGGACACCTGCCCGGTTGCTCTCTGCTCTTTACCTGCCCAGGGAAAGCTGCACACCTCCTCCTTGGTGTCTGTTTGGGTTAGGGATGGGCACCCACTTCAACTTATAGGAGTTGGAAGCTGGCCTACTTCCTAGGAGCTGGAGAAAGGCCAGGGAGACTAGAAAAAAACAGAACCAGCCCTTCTGTGTCCACACGATAACCCTCTGATACCTAGCACTAGAGAACCTTATATCTCTCTCACAGGCTCTCAGTGTCTCCCACTTTCTTCCTCTTTGGAACTTTTCATAACCCTCAGTGAGATAAAAGCCAGACGGACCCAGGATTTACATCCATTAGGTTTAGGGCTGGAGAGATGGCTCAGCGGTTAAGAGCACTGGCGGTTCTTCCAGAGGATCTGGGTTCAATTCCCAGCACCCACGTGGAAGCTCACAACTGCCTCCAAAGGATCTGACAGCCTTGCACAGACATACATGCAGACAAAATACCAATGCACATAAAGTAAAAATAAATAAATCATTTTTAAAAACAGTGTGAATTTAAGTAATACAAAAATGGCTAAAACACAAAGAAAAGTAAGGGAACAATGAACACAAAAGTCAGGAGAATCACTGGAGTTTTCTTTGGGGCGAACAGCTGTTTCGAGAGAATCAACAACTTCAATTTAATTAACTGTATGATGGATGCATCATTTTAATCTTAGAGCTTAAAGCACTCCTTGGTTTATGCTGTTTCAGGTTCATTTGGTTTGTCCGTGAGCAGTCAGTCCACTGCAGCTAGGACACTGGGCTTCCAAATAGAGTTACAATGAGAAAGGCTAGAAATAGAGTTTATGCGAAGGCGGGTGAGTTGCTCTTTGTGGGGTTTCATCAGGGGGATATTTATTCCCAAGATCAGCTAGGAGGGCTTTCTCACAATCTATCCGTCAAGAACGATTAAAGAAAAATCTTTCCTTCTGCTAAGATACCTAGCGATGAAATATCTGACATCTTAAGCTTCTCCCTGGGAAACCCAATAATACGGCTTGATGTATTTTCCCAGTAAGAAGACTTCCAGCTCGCCCCAGGGAATTCGTTTGACTTAAAGCTGGAAGGGAGGCACAAATGCCTCAGATGACAGAACCGGGATACAGCTCGGGGAGTGGAGTGACAAGTCAAACCTAGCCCAATTATAACAACATCTACCGTTTGTTGAGAATATAGGATTTGCCAAGAGCTTTATATAATTTGTCCCTTTTAATCCTCAGAAGCACACTGCAAAGTCCAGGCCAGGACTGTAACTGGTACAAGGTCACAGAGCAAGTTAACAGCAGAATCGCAAGTCACCCAGCTTCTCGGGTGCAGGTTTTACTCTTAAGTGAGATTCCCTTAGCAACCAGAAGCTAATATTTTAAAAAAGACTGTCGCCCTCAAAGAAGGGGCCCCACCCTGGCCCAGACCCCTTCCTTCAGGCACCAAAGGTATCCGCACCTTCAAAGAGTTAGCAGGTCAAGCTGATTCCATTAATGGGGACCTCCATTTGGCCTCAAGAGCTGGCTGTAACCCACCCATCCCCATGTCTGCCTTCTTGTGTGTACTTGGAACTCGGCAAACTCAAGCTTTCCAGTTCAGTGGCCCTCCTCCACATTGAGCCCTGAGTAAAACCCCACCTTCGACTGCCTCTCCTCCTGGGGCCACTGGTATTTGATGGGTGTGGAGCTAAGAGAACAGCACGCGCAGCTACAGCCCAGCCATAGCCAGTGGAGCAATCTGGAAAGACAGCCCAAGAATTTTAATGAAAACCAGAAAACCCCTGGCTGGCAAGCAGGACTGCAGTCCAAGCCCAAACACCCCTCCCTCTGCAGCTAAGAATCCCTGAGCCAGCTTCCTCCCCAAGTGGAGAGAGAGAGAAAAAAAAAATCCATCCTGCATTCAGTACTGTCTTTCACAGAAACTGCTTGCTGGGGTTATTTATGTTAGAGAAAGGTGCACGCTAACGGCAACAGGACCCAGGACACTGAAACGCACGGGGTGTGACTGCGGTAGGTCTGTGTGCCAACAGATTATGAAACACTCTTTTTTTTTTAAAAAAAAAAAAAAAAAGCTCCTCTTTCCTTCTGCCAAAGCTGCCTGCCTGCCCACAGCTGCATACAAAGCTAGTAGAGAATCTTAACAAGCTTAAAGGGAAGGGACCGGATTTTCATCAACTTGCAAACCAGAGGGGAAAGAAACGCGCATCCGGAGCACGTAGGGTTGTCAGGGGGCACCGTTTGTGTTCTCTAGGAGGCGGGAACTGTAAATTGCGTGTGATGGAAAAGAAGAGGTTGGGTAACTTCTCCAAGGTACCACGTAGGGACCACGATTGAAGTTCAGTATGAGTAAAACGCATCACAAATACAAACTATAGGGCTTGCTATGCAACTTGCTTAATAGACTGCTTGCCTCGGATGCATGAAAATCTGGGAAGGAGCCTTAACACCACATAAGCCAGGCATGGTAGCACATGCCTGTAATCCTGTCACTTGGGTAGAGGCCAGCCTACATAACGAGAGAGAGAGTGGGGAGGGAGAGAGAGAGAACACAAACTACAGCCTAGCATGCTGGTTCACACCTGTAATGCCAACGTTGGAAAGCTGAGGTAGGAAGACTGCTGTGACCTTGAGGCCAGCCTGAATTCCAGACCTGGCAGAGCTACAGGGTGAGCCCCTCTCAATACAAAACCGTAGTGTATGTGAAGCCACGGGTGTGATCCTCAGCGGTGAGGAGAATCGAACTCAACACCCTGAGCCGCCTCCTAATAAACAGAAGGGGTGGGGAGTGTTCACTGTCTGCACACTGGCTACCTGCATGACACTGACCTAAGCTTTTCTTCCACGGAATCCTCAGAACAATTCGGTAAGATCGGAGTCCCTTCTACCCCTCATTTTACCATGAAGAGACTAAGGCTTTGATGTTAATTGGCACCAGGATTTTAACCCTAGGCTTTCTAGTTCCCACCTTAAATACTCTAGCAGCCTAGAAATAGCTGGGGCCAGCATGCCAAGCAAGCAAGTCTCACAGAGGCTGCTCCTTCTCGATAGTAAATCCATATTCTAGGCTTGCCTTTTGTACTCGCTGGTACCCTTTAGCCGAATCACGGAGCCGCTGGCTCTGGAAAGGCTGATCACTAAACCCCTACCTTCTCAAGTACACGGGCTCTGCTGACTGCGTGTGTAGAAGAGGAGGCTGGCACCATTAGTCAAAGACCTCCATGCCTGAGAAACAGACAGCTCCCTCTTGCACACTGCTCCACCGACTCACACACCCTTACAGCAGCCTCTACCCAACCACACACAGGCTCGTTTTGTATTCTTACCAGGAGACCATGTGCCTCTACCTGGAGCAATGTGATTTCCCAAGAGAAAGGACTGTCTAGACAGAGCATCCTCATCCATCTTGACAAGAAAGGAGCTATACGTTGCCCAGTTTGCTCACACAGATCTCAGGGTCTGTGTTCCGCGCTCCAGCCAAAGCTCTGTACTTGACATTTCTGGGTGGTCATACCAAGCATCACTCAGTCCAACAGCTCATGCCCTGGACTTGAACTGTCTTCCAAGCTAGGCAAATGTCTCTAGAGGAGGGGGTATCACAGGAATACGACAAACTCGCTTACGGGCGATGCACATGCAGGCACACCACACACAGTTCCATGAAGCAGGCTGAAACTTGAAAGAACTCTTCAATGAACAGACGATAAGGCTTCATGATGGCTTTGGGATAGCGTAAACACACCTATGCTAAGCAGTTGGTGTCTTAACCTTGTGAATATTCTGTGAAGCAGACGGGATTGCTATTAGGCAGAGGCAGCAACTGAAGCCCAGAGAGGTAATACAACTTACACAGGTAACACAGGAAGGGTTAAAGCTCAAATCTGATTTTTATTTTTTGTTTGTTTATTTCATTGGGGTTTGTTATTGTTGTTGTTTGTCTCGGGTTTTTGTTTGTTTGTTTTTATTTGGTTTGGTTTTGCTTTACTTTGGTTTAGGTTTGTTTTTTTTTTTTTTTGGTTTTTTTTTTGTTTTGTTTTGTTTTTGGTTTTTCGAGATAGGGTTTCTCTGTAGCTTTGGAGCCTGTCTTGGAACTAGCTCTTGTAGACCAGGCTGGACTCGAACTCACAGAGATCCGCCTGCCTCTGCCTCCCAAGTGCTGGGATTAAAGGCATGCGCCACCACCGCCCGGCCAAGTTTTTGTTTTTTTGGTTTTTTTTGTGGCAGGATCTTGTAAAGCCTATGCTGTCTCCTAGAACTTGTTATGTAACCAAGACCAGCCTTGAACTCATGATTATCCTGTCTTTACCTCCCAAAAGACAGGATTATGAGAATGCCACCCCTGCACTCAGTTCTCGTTATATGATTTGAGCTGGCCTTGAACTCAGGATCTTCTTTCCTGCACGCTGGAACTACTGACAGGCACTACCACACCCAGCTTCAACCATGTCTTTAATTTGACTCCAGCACCCTTCCATTCTGGCAATGAGAGGAGAATCAAGGCAAGAGAGCTGAAAGATGAGGAGGTGGAAGTGGACATAGGGCTAAGAAATGCATGGGAAACTGCAGGAAAAGGCTGGGGACTGCTGGGGACCGGGAAGAGACTGAGCACAGAGAAGGTAGACGGGTCAGAGGAGGCGGGGCATGTTAACCACGGCGATTAGTTTGGTTGGGTTCTAAGAGCGACAGGGAAATAAAAGACAAGCTTACTGGGAGAAATGACATGGCATGATTCCTGCTCTAAAGAGATAATGCTGAGCTGAGGCGCTCAGTCAATAAAACACTTGCTTTGCAAGCGCAAGGGCCTGAATTTGATCCCTAGAATGGGGGGGAGGGACACCCTGATGATCCCATCATTATAAAATCATTTATATGCTGTATGCTGACTTTAAAAATAAATCGAAAGACTATCAGGGCAGGGGAACTGGCTCACCAGGTTAAGGCCCTTGCCACTAAGCCTGACAACCTGAGTTCTATGCCCAGAGAGCATGGACTTGACCTCCAAACCCATCCAATGGTGCAAGCACAAACACACACACACACACACACACACACACACAAATGAAATGAAAAAAGTAAAAGATTTATTTTAAAAGAATATTAAAATGAGAACAATAAAATGGAAAATGATAATTCTGGCTACTGTATGAAGGAGAGACTATATAAAATAAGCAAGAGTTGGAATGAGGGGAGGAGAAGGGATTAGGGGATTTGGGCCAGGGTGAGGGTAGTAGAGATGGATTTTATATTTGCAGGTTGGTGCGACTGAAACCACTGCTGGCGGATTGGATGAGAACAGCGATGGGTACAAACTCATAGGTTGAGCATGAACAACTGGGTGAATTTGGTGACATCCCTGTCACTGGACAAATGCAGGTGAGCGGCAGAGCATGGTGGTGCATACCTTAAATCCCAACACTCTAGAGGCTGAGGCAGACAGCTCTCTCTCTATAAGTTCGAAGCCAGTCTGTTCTACATAGAGAGTTCCAGGCCAGGCCAAGGCTACACACTGAGACCCTGACTCAAAAAACAAACACACACAAAGCAGAGGTACGGAGAGGGCTCACTGGATAACATATTTGCCACATAAGTATGAAAACCTTAGTTCAGATTTCCAGAACCCATGTAAAGTCAGACACAGTACCGTACCCCTGTAATCCCAGGGTTCCTGTGGTGGGATGGATGGTGGAGACAGGAGAATGCCAGGAAGCTCGTGGGCCAGTGGGGGAGAGAGAGAGAGAGAGAGAGAGAGAGAGAGAGAGAGAGAGAGAGACAGAGAGAGAGAGACAGAGAGAGACAGAGAGAGAGAGAGACAGAGAGAGAGACAGAGAGAGAGACAGAGAGAAAGACAGACAGAGACAGAGAGACAGAGAGAGGGACAGAGAGATTTAAATATAGAATCAGCTAGATGACCCCTCACCTAGATGCTTAGAGGTAAAGAGTTAAGATTGGAAGAATTTAGATCAAATCAATCCCAACCTCTGATTTCTGTAGTTTTAAGATAACATTAGTCTAGCTTTTACACCTGGAGATTCCCCGCAACAGTTCCTTGCTACATCTTGTTTCTCGGAGGACACATGGGGCTGTTAGCTGGTTTCCATCATTACAGAAAGAGCCCTGGTTCACGTCTGCACGTCATTAAGGATGGTGAAAAGTTCTCTGCTGCAGGCAGAGGCCCAGTTAGGGAGCTGGATGGCCCCATAGCTGCGCTCTAAGAGCTCCTTAGCCTCTGGCTGGTCACTAACACTCATTTCTAGCTTTATTTTTCTCCTTGAAACTTGGAGAAGATGGGGCTGGGGAGATAGCTCAGAGGTTAAGAGCACTGGCTGCTCTTCCAGAGGTTCTGAGTTCAATTCCCAGCAACCACATAATGGCTCACAACCATCTATAATGAGATCTGGCGCCCTCTTCTGATGTGTAGACAGATCACTGTATGCATAACAAATAAATCTTTTTAAAAAAGAGAGAAAGAAAGAAGGGAGGGAGGGAGGGAGGGAGGGAGGTTGAAACGTTAGAGAAGAGCTGGGCATGGTAGCTCACAGCTGTAATCCCTGTATTTGGGAGGCTGGTGGCCAGAGGAGTGCTCTGAGGACCAAGCCAACCTGAGCTACAGGCAAAGACCCTAAACGAAATCAGCAGTGGAGAGAAGACAGTTTGGGACGCTAGACTAAAGCTTGGTTCTGATACATCCTAGTAAGAACTGTGACAGCTAACACCTGTCGTATGGACACCATGATCACGCTAGATGTGTGCTGTATGAACTGTAGCTAAATTCTTTCCATCACCAAAGAGTATCCACTGTTGTTGTCCCTGTTTTAAAAGTAATGAGTTGAGAGGCCACATAACTAGGGATTGTGCAAATCATGAAAAAGCAAATTTTAAAAATGTCAACAGAGCCTGAAAAGATAACAAAAAACTGAATGTAGATAATTTGTGGTGGAAGGAAAGCAACCAACTACTGAATTCAATATCTCAATTCACTGGCTAAACATTTAGTTAATATTTCTTGAACACACAAGTGAATGGTTGACTGAATGATTCTCAACAAAGAAATTGAATTCCTGCCAGGCCGAGCATCAAGAAACTAGCATAAAGAGAATTTGTGGCCCAGTGAGATGGCTTAAGGAGTAAACTCACCTGCCTCACAAGCTTGGTGACCTCAGTTTCATCCCCAGAACTGACTCCTGAAAGCTGTCAACATGTGCACCATGACACACACAAGCCCCCGTGTATACCGCATTTCAAAAGTTTTTTAATAAGGTTTTTGTGTGCTGGGGATTATCTACCACCAAGATATTCTTCAGCCTCAAGACATAAAGATTTCTCTTTCTCTCTCTCTCTCTCTCTCTCTCTCTCTCTCTCTCTCTCTCTCTGTGTGTGTGTGTGTGTGTGTGTGTGTGTGTGTGTGAGAGAGAGAGAGAGAGAGACAGAGACAGAGACAGAGACAGAGAGAATATGTCACATGAGAGCCTCTGGAGATCAGAAGAGGGTGTCAGATTCCTTGAAGCTGGAGGTATAGATTATGAGGAATAGGTTGTTTGTGAGCTACATCATCTGGGTGCTGGCAATCAAACTCTGACCAACGTCCTCTAAAAGAGCAACAAGTACTCTTAACATCTCCCCTGCCACTCAACAAAAAGTTTTAATAGGCCTGAAAAATGGGTCAGCAGGCAAAGGTGCTTGCTGGTGTGGAGGTCCTTCTGTATATGTGTTGCTTTTATTGGTTAATGAATAAAGAAACTATCTTAGGTCTGCACAGGGCAGAATAGAGCTAGGCAGGGAAAACTAAACTGAATGCTGGGAGAAAGGAAGCAGAGTCAAGGGATGCCATGTAGCCGCCAGAGGGGAGAAATGTGAGCTGCCAGCTGGAACCTTGCTGGTAGGCCACGAGCCTCATGGTAAAATATAAAAATAATGGAAATGGGTTAAGAGCTAGCCAATAAGAAGCTAGAGCTAACAGGCCAAGTGGTGATTTAATTAATACAGTTTCTATGTTGTTATTTTGGGAGTCTGGGTAGCCAGGAAACAAACAAGAGGCTTCTTATTACAGCTTGCCACAAGCCTGACAGCCTGGTTTTGATCCCTTATGGTAAAAGGAAGAGATTCAACACCCATAAGTTGTCCTCTGTGTACTGTGGCATACACATGTGCACATACACTCATATATACATGGAATCAATAAATGTAAAAAAGATTATTTAAAAATTTTAATAAATACTCACCAGTCATCTGCAATATTTTTCAGGATTTGAAAGAATAATTCAAGGACGGGGGATGTAGCTAAGTTGGTAAAGTATGTGTCTAGCTTGCAAGAAGCCCTGGGTTCAATTTCTAGCATTATTTAAACTGGGTATTGCGGTGTACACTGTAATCCTAGCACTGGGCAGGTCGAGACAGGAGGATCTAGAGTTCCTGGTAATCCTGAGCTGCACCACAAACTGGAGGTCAACTTGTGTACACCAGACCATCTCCTGTGTTAAATAAATAACTCAAAAAAAACAAACCCTATATATTCCTTCAGTCAGGCAACAGTCTTTTAGATCATCATTAAACTAAGTTAGACATGCTAGATACAAAAGTATGTAACAAATCTATGTTCATGTAATTGGAAGGACATTAACCCTAAATGTTCAAACATATCTGTCTTGGAGTTACTATTGCTGTGATGAAACACCACGACTAAAAGCAACTTGGCAAGGAAAGGGTTACACTTCTATATAACAGTTCATCATCAAAAGCAATGAGGGCAGGAACCTGGAAGGAGAAGCTGATGCAGAGGCCATGGAGGAGTGCTGCTTATTGGCTTGCTCCTCATGGCTTGCTCAGCCTACTTTCTTATAGGACACAGAACCACCAGTTCAAGGGTGGCCTCACCCACAGTGGGCTGGGCCCTCCCCCATCAATTGCTAGTTAAGAAAATGCCCTATAGGCTTGCCTACAGTTCGAGCTTACGAAGGCATTTTCTCAAATGGGGTTCCCTCCTCTCAAGTGACTCTACCCTATGTCAAGCTGACGTAAAATTAGCCAGTACAATCTGCAGGACATGGTACCCCATGACTGCAAAACCTGGTAGACTCCCACTTTGGCCAAATGACACTTAGGATCATCAATAATCTAGATAAATTACTATCACAAGCTTTGCCTTGTGAGGCCATGGCAAGAGCAGCTATTCAGAACACTTGCCCAAAGTGCTTAGTTTGCCAATAATCATAAAGAAATTATTACACATATTCTGACTGTGATGCAACAGGGTTGAAAACTTAAAAACTCCACATACCAAAACAAACGTCCTTTTTGACAGTTTCAGATTTAAAGACATTAAAGCTACATAACAATTAAACTTAGTGCAATTCTAGTTACACGCTAGCCATCAAAATCAAGGCCGACTAAGAACAACCCAGCCCTACAGGATCCAACAGCTGACCACAAACCCATGAGGGACCCCAGACTACCAAGAGATCCTCTTCTACTTGAGAAGAGTCAGCCAACTAACCCCTCTGACTATGAGTGTAATAAGTAGAAGCTGTTTCGCCCAAATGTAAAATAAATAAACAAACCTCTGAATGCAAGCAAGCCCCAGTTAAATGCTTTCTCCTATGAGTTGCCATGGGCATGATGTGTCTTCATAGCAATAGAACACTGTCTAAGAAAGACAGTTTTCCCGAAGAGGGTAGCCACTGGTAAGACGACCATGTTCCAAGAATACTTGGGTAGCACAAATTGGTCTGGTTGGATTTTTTTTTTTTTAAGGACACACAAAGTCGCGTGGGTGGGGAAGTAGGGATGGGTCTGGGAAGAGCTGGAGGATGAAGACCAGCAAAACGCATTGGAAGAAATTCTCAAAGAACTAATAAAATATTGTAACTATATATTACCATTGTCAAGTGAGTAACACATTCCAATTACATAAGAAGTGGGAGGAAAAAGAAAGACACTGCAGGACTCTGTGCATTTAATGAGCGAGCTGCACTTATCTGTCAGAACTAAAGAAATTATGCTGCAAGAGTATTTGTTTTAGGCATTATTTGGCATGGGGAAAAAAAATCCATGTCTGATTTTTCTTGCAGAATTCCTTAGTTCTCTGGCACACAGACCCCAGGATGCCTCAGAATAGAGTCTGAAACCACAGCTTGAAAATGACTATGCAAAAGGTAAATCCTCCACCACACGCAGAGAGAACTCGGGCTGCCCACGCAAACTTCATCAGGTTCAGAGGCACCAGCCGGGCTGTCGTGCCTTCAGGGAACTTTTGATGCTCAATAGAGTTCTAGTGCACACACCCGCTTTTCTAAGTGTTCAGAGGGCACGGGGCACAGTGGTGCAAACCTGTCATCCGTGTGGGACGCCTGCAAATTTAAAGCCAGTCTAGTCTATGGAGTGAGATCTCATCAAAACAAATAAATATCAGAAACACAGTAAAGACAACGGCCTTTCCAGGCCCGCGTCTACACGCTAACCTTTTTGGCCTCATGAAAAGACCAGACAGCAGAACATTTGGACATGGTTCTGGCATAGCCACTGAGTTCCTATTTCCTTGTCATCAGGAGTATCAATCATTGGAAGAAATATAAACTTGTTGGGCCGCTTATCTACATATAGCTATTAAGTAAGCTCTACATGTGAAGGGCAGTAGGTGATATGGTCTCTGCCCACAGGGGGGTACAAAGCAACAGGAAAGCAGAAGCAGAGCACACACATGTACTTAGCCAAGTTGGAGTAAATTTGAGTTTCTAAGCCTAGGCGGCACTTGGGCCTGAGCCCAGCTCCCGACTCTACCACTAACCAGGTGCATTATCTTTGGCAATTTTGACTTAATCTCTTCCGATGTAACTTCCTCAGCTACGATCCAGGAATGGAAAACCACGCCAATCACATTGAGATACTGCTGGAATTAAATAGATAATGTGTATCACTCTGCAAGCTACAATGAACGTTAGATAAATCTTGGCTATGGTTATTAATTATATACGATTCTGACCCTGAAGCTCTACACACCATTCCTAAGCCTCGTGCTCTTCATCTGTCACATGAATGGCGATCGCTTAGTGATCCTAAGATTCCATCCACGTCTACAATATCAGCAGATCCCACAGCCTCGCTTGCATGGTTTCGGGTGTCTCCATGTCACTGCTCAGACAAGCTGGAACTAAAAAGCAACTGTCAAACCACTGTTCTCCAGCAACGGCCTTGATCTCTTTTCGTTTTGATTCCTTTAACCTCATTATCTACACATGCATATATGAGATGTACCCTCAAAGAAAAAAGCAAGCAGCTGCCAGAGAAGCTAAGCCCCTGTCCCATTCTTTGGGTTGAGGAGTGACTTCTCCAACTTAAGTGTGGGAGGAAGGAGTGCTTAAATCCCCACCACTGACCCACAGCTGAGATTTTCTTGTCCTTAATTTTGCATCCTCGATCCTAAACAGAGTACCTGAATATGGGGTAGACACACAATAATATACCAGCTAAGAGTCACAGTCTCTCTGGCTATATTTGCAAAGTAACTCAGCACAGGCTCCTTTGTGGTGAGTCCACAACCCCACTCTGTTAGGAACTAGCTCTGTGACCTTGGGGAAGGGCTGGAGGCCGAGACATTCTTCTCACTCTTTGGTAAAATAGAGAGAGAAATCTATTTGATCAGGGCACAAACCACAGCTTGTGGGTGGGCCATAAATCTCAACCTCTACACCTAGCTTGAAATGACATTTTACATTTGCAAAAAATTATAAAGACACCATAGACATTGGACCACCATTTGTGTCCCCCAAAGCCCATTATATTTACTTTCTGGCCTTTTACAGAAAAAGCTTGCTAAGCCCTGGATTCAATCATCTGAGTCCCCTTAAAACCCTGACATATCAGCACAGTGAATTCTACCATGCTTCCTTACATCACAGTCTGATTCTGACCTTCCACACAGACTGCTGCTGAGTCAGAATGATACTGGAGACACAACAGAAGTCTAGCTGCCATTTCTTTAATTCGCTAAACGGTCCCTGAGGCAACAACCCCAAGAATTAAATCCCCCTCCAAGACAGTAAGGTGGGTCAATGTGAATCGAAAGATTCCTGATAAAGGCCTGCGGGGATGCCAAATGAGAGGGACAAACCCACAGAGCCACTGACATCACGGAAAACAGAGGCAACAGTGAGGACCCAGAGCTCAGACAACCAGGGTCAAGACTCACCTTGTTTCATCAAATAAGAAACATACACAGGCATCCAGGAACAGCCTACTTCAGGCAAATAACAAAGCTTGCAGGAACACCAATCATGTGAACAAATCATCCTAACAGGCATGGAGCAGAGGGAATAACTCCCATCTACAACAAAGCACACAAAATAACAGAGCCCACAACGTTGCTTCCATCTCCCCTCCTCCCATTGTTGTTAAAAATATATAATGCCAAAGCAAAGAATTCAGCCATTTACGTCAGGGCAGCAAGCCAAGGAAAGCGTAGGATATATGATCCCATTAACACTAATGGAAGTGTGAGCAAGGTAAAAGAGGAAATAAAGCTCCCTGCCCCGACTCAAACTGCATGCCGTTTTCCAGAATAAACAGCCGGCAATTATTCTTTTAATGTGCTGCTCTGCACACTGATAAATCACCGCACAGCATAAAATTTGTGCTGATTTCAAAAAGCGGCTTATTCTCTTTCTCCTCCTCTGTAAACTTACAAGTTCTGAAGAAGGTGAGGGGTGCTCTTCCCCCCCTCAATCAAGCGTCTCGTTCTCCGAGTACATTACGCTACCACCACTGTCAAATTGCTTTCTAGTAATCACAGAGTTGGTGACTAGAACGCCCTCCTCCAGTTCTCCTTTCCTCTACAGAAGCGTTTCTCTGTAGCTTTGGAGCCTGTCCTGGAACTAGCTCTTGTAGACCAGGCTGGCCTCGAACTCACAAAGATCCACCTGCCTCTGCCTCCCAAGTGCTGGGATTAAAGGCATGCACCACCACCACCCAGCTAACCTCCTTTTTTTTCACATTTTAATACAGCTTTATTGACATATAATTCAAAAATACCAATTTTTGATATATTCACAAGATAACACTTAACCTTCTAAGCCATCTCCCCAGTCCCATGAAATCCTTTTAACAGAATTAAATGGTTTTTTTCCTATTCACATGCAGACTGCCTCCACAGTAAGATAAATCTGATTCTTTGCTAACTTTATCTCTATAAAAAAAGTCACTAACATTCGTACAAAGGAAGGAGGCAGGTGCGCCTCTTGAACATGGAGGTCAATAGGAAGTTTGAGGGGATTCAAACAGGCTTTGGAGAACACTGTGACCCCCATAGCGGTATCTCTGGAAATAACTCCATAGTAACTCTCAGAGCAGACTTCCTCATCTCGTCTTCCTGAGGCACAATCATGCTAACGATGTTGGTAAACATCGTGCAACCACCCTCCCTCTTCCATTCCTAACTGGCCCGTCCCTGCTTTGAAGGCCCCGGCTCTCTGTAGACAAACAGTAGGAACTATGACCTTCTTCAGCTCATTTCTTTACGGAATGGTGCCCGCACGTGCAATCTGATTACCTCAGGACTGTCCCTAGGGGATAAGAACCCATCTTATTCCTTTTGGGGTCCTTAATGACCAACAGACAGCCTGACACAGAGCTGGAGCTTCGTAATAGTTGGGTGAAAGTGGGGGGAGAGGAGATTAGTGAATGCTACAATTTTGAACGAATGAGTGAAAGAATGAAATTTATGCCCTGGCAATACTGAAGCATGGTAGCCCATATATTGTTGAACTTGTCCATATCAGGTTTCATGGCCTGAGCTGATGAGGACAACTGACCAGGTAAGTCCCTTCCTCACGAGGGCGCCAGATCTCATTACAGATGGTCGTGGGCCACCATGCAGTTACTGAAAATTGAACTAAGGGCCTTTGGAAGAGCAGGCAGGGCTCTTAACCGCGGAGCCATCTCTCCAGCCCTATGGTTTCAATGCTGTCACTCTAAAGTCCACATACTAGATCCTCAGTCCCAGGCTAAGAGGGGACCAAACAGCCAGATGCAGAGTTCTGCGAGTTCAAGCCCAGTCTGGCTGCATAGTGACTTCCAGGACAGCCAAAGCTACATAGTGAGACCCTGTCATGAAAAACAAAAACAAAAAAGCTTGACCCTGATGCCAGTGTCTCCTTTGCCCTCTGCTCACCATGTGCTCCCTTCCTGCTCTCTCATGACTGTCATCAGCCTTGGAACCCTAGCAAGAGCCCCGGCCCTGCTTTTGGGCTTTCACTCTCTAGAACACCAAGCTGCATGAAGCTTTTTCTTTATCATTCACCCAGCACACCAAGTTTTTGTTAAAACAAACAAACAAGAAACTAACACTGTCAGGCCAAAAGAAGAGGAGAAACACCGGGATGGGAGAGATGACTCAGTGGTTAAAAGCACTGGCTGTTCTTCCAGATGACTCGGGCATGAATTTCTAGCACTCAGTGCCTCACAACTACTTGTAACTCCAGTTCCAGAGGACCTGACACCTCCTTCCAGCCTCCACAGCCTCCTTCCTCTATGATGCATGCACACAAATATGCAGGCCAAACACCCATACGCATAACATTTTTTTAAAAAGTGTATTTAAAAGATGAGAAAGAGTAAGAGTGGGGCCTGGCAGTGGAACGCTAGCAGACTCTTATCTGATGCACAAACGCTCTGTGCAGACAGACGAATGGGAAACCATGAAATGAGCAGCGGTACCAAGGGCTGAGAGTATAGAGCTTTGCTGTAGGGCAAATGCCATCTTCTCCCATCTTCTTACATTTTGACAACTTGGAAATGAAGATACATTCTGCAACCGATGGCATCTTCACTTGGTGCCACCCTGCATTCAGACCTGCTTTTGTCTTTCTTTCTCAGGTAAATATAAAACAGGAGTGCATGTTGGAAGCCATGGGGTCCACAGACTCAGTGAAGTAAACTCTGTTGGCGTGGCTTTGGTAAGGGAGGTTGAAAAAGTGACTGAAAGGTTGCACTGACTTTTTCACGCGAGTAGAATAGGGAGAAGCCAGACCTCACTCATGGTTTGCTTACTTGATCTTTTCTCATGTGGTTTCTCTCTAAGAGCAAAGTGGGGCTCCCACCCCATAAATGGATGCTAAATTACTTTGTCTTTCTAGTGGCTAAGGATTGGCCAATTGATGGTCACCTGATCCAAACTAGACCAATCATTACTCTTTGAGATATTCTACCAGGTCACAATCAGAGTACAGATCAGTTCTTTTCTCACAACAACAGTGAGATTTAAAGGAACTGGAAAGATAACTTAAATTGCACCCAATTTTCTCCAAGTCCAGACATAAAGAGGGGAAACCAGTGACGGTGACTCCTGCCACACAAGAGAGAAACAAAGGCAAAGGACAAAATCTTGACAATTTGGAGAGCCCAGTGTAGCTTAGGTGCACAACCAGCTAATTTTTTCCCTTCCTGGACAAAGAAAACATGTGCTTGAGCATTCTTTCCTGTTCACTGGGACCACATACTGATTAGAGTTGATATGATGAAAACACAAGAATGATAACTCTCCCACCCCATTGCTCATTCCCACAAGGGATCATCCCAAATCTGCATTCAAAGTAGAAAGCTCAAAACTTGGAGAGGACACACGAAAGAAGGAGCCTGGCCTCCTGGAACTTCTAAGGCAGCCTAATCAGAACAACTGGGTTGACCTACTTAACGCAAACCACTACATTTGGGGGCCGTCCAGCAGCTGACTGCTCTAATACCTCCTGGTCTCAGCTGATGTCTGACAGTTGTGTAATGCCTCAGCGTCCTTCCTAAAGGTTCCCGCTTTGCTCAACTGAGAGTTGGGTTTCTTTTTCTTTTTTTTTTAATTTTCGAGACAGGGTTTCTCTGTAGTTTTTGGTGCCTGTCCTGGAACTAGCTCTTGTAGTTGCATTTCTAACAGCCAGGAAGAATATAAAGAACAACCATCTGAAATGCCAGGGAGATAGAAATATATGACAACCCAGGTGTCTAGGTAACACCTAAACATTTCCTCAGAACAAAGATTTCCTCAGAACGTTCTCAAATGCTTGAAAGAGCTCAAAATCACTTCTTCACTTAAGATGTAACTTTTCACAGCAAAACCAATCATGAAACAGCAGCTGATTTCTGCACACATCACAAGAAAGGCATTGAATAGGTTAAGTATTTGGAGTGACATCTCCAACAAACTGAAGACAACATACAAAGACCCTTTTTTTCCTACTTCCAGGGGTTACAAGATTTAAGGTCACATGCCATAGCAAACTGTTCTATTCTTTATCCCCTTCATCCTAGAAATGTATATGAAGTTGTAACAGCCCTGACTTGGGGTTTCCCTATTGCTATGCCCTCAGGAACTATCATCTAGAATTCTAGCATGCATGGTAACACTCACTAACCATAAGTAACTTCTGCTGCTGTTTCAGAACTTACGAGGAGAGAGAGCAAGACACAACTCCAAGAATTTGACTCATGAGGCTGCGGTAAACAATATAGTTTGGTTGAGTCTAGGAGCCCAAGCAGTGCTTGCAAAGATGAGTATTCAGGAGTCACCAAGGCATTTATAAACCAGTAAATGAGAAGGTTACAAATATACAGGACAGTGATGCTAGAAAGCCACGTTGGCCAATGACAATTGTCAGGACTTGGGCCAGTGATGATAAAATTAAGTATATATGCTATGCAGGGTCCAGAATGGTCTCTCAAGGAGCCAAATTTGGTCTGCAACAAGAAGCATGGTAACAAGTCTGCAAGCTTGTTATTAAGCCCTTTAATACTACACAGTGAGCGTTTTTTGACTTCTAGAACAACCAGATGAAGCTGGTGTTGTCATCAGCCCTCATTTATAGCTTGGAGAACAGGCGCAGACAGGTTGATGCCCACAGCCCTAGAATTTGTGACGTGAAGCTGGGGTTGTCATCAGCCTTCATTTACAGCTTGGAGAACAGGTGCAGACAGGTTGATACCCACCGCCCTAGAGTTTGTGACTTAAGCCATCTTGGCGCCAACCTCTTGAACTTTGATCCTCTCTCCAGCTCTCTCCAGCCCACACGATAGAATACTAGGGCACGGGAAAGCCTAAAGGAGAGGCTTCCCAACATGGCACCCATCATCAACATGCCAGCAGTTGGCTTTCAGTGTTTCATACAGCTACATGTCAGAACTTTCTAGAGGGTTTAAAAGGTCTATGATAGATGTGTGACTTGCTCCAAAACCAGCTGGGAAAATATTCTCTGATTAAACACCAAGCCCACCCAGGATTTTGAAAGGGAAGAGTCAAAGGATTGAAAGTTCTGAGACTTCCATGTGGTCCAGGCAGAATCTTGATCAATGTCTGAGGACAAGGAGACAGGGTATCTTAAGGATTAAAAAATAAAATCTGGCCAGGTGGTGGTGGCGCACGCCTTCAATCCCAGCACTCGGGAGGCAGAGGCAGGCAGATCTCTGTGAGTTCGAGACCAGCCTGGTCTACAAGAGCTAGTTCCAGGACTGGCACCAAAGCTGCAGAGAAACCCTGTCTCGAAAAACCAAAAAAATAAAATAAAATCTGGAGACTACATGGAAATTACCCTGATTTAGAGAAAGAGTTAGGATCAAATCGTTACATCTACCTGACCCTCAGTAAGCATTATCTTAGATGATTTTTATGAGCCAATTCTAAGACACTAATTCTCAAATACTAACTAGGAAAGACCAAAAAAAAAAAAAAAGAATGATTTAGTAAGGACAATTTACCTCTGGGAGCTAAATTGTGCTATCTCAGAAGACAGCACAGGACAATGGAGGCACAATCCCTTCCCTTCAGTGAGTTAGAAAACTGTAAGAGTTGGGACACGTGACTATCATTGCTTTCCTAGGCTCTGTGGATGAAAGGGGGCTCGTGTGTCAGCACGCTTCCTTGAGAAACACGATGTTTAAGACCCTGAAGAATCACAGAGTAGTAGACAAACAAAGACTGACAATTCGGCCTTGAACTGCTGCACAGTCTCTTGCTAGCTGTAGCCTTAATCAAGCCATAATCTCTGTGAGCCTCAGTTTCTCCATCTGTAAAGTGAGAGGATCACCACCTACCTTACAGGACTGTGGGGAAAAGAAAATAAACCCGTGGATGTGAAAGAAGAGTATAACACGGGGGCTGGAGAGCTGGCTCAGCCGGTAAGAGCACTTGCTGCTCTTGCCAAGGACCCTGGTTCAGTTCCTAGCACCCACATCAGACAGCTCAAAACTATTTGTAACTCAATTCCCAAGGGATCCAGTACCATCTTCTGGCCTCTATTGGCTCCAGTATAAATTTACTTACACACACACACACACACACACATAAAATAATTAGGGCCATAAAGATGACTCAGTGATTAAGAGCACTTGCTGCTCTTTCAGAGGACCTGAGGTTTGGTTCCCAGCATCCACCTGAGAGCTTACAACCGTCTGGAACTCCGGTTCCAGGGAATCTAGCACCCTCTTCTGGCCTGCATGGACACAAGACACACATGTAACACACATTCAGGCAAAGCACTCATACACATGAAATAAAAATAAACCTTAGCGTTGAAGAGATGGCTCAGTGGATAAGAGAACTGGCTGCTCTTGCAGAGGTCCTGAGTTCAATTCCCAGCAACCCCATGGGGGTTCACTACCATCTGCAGTGAGATCTGATGCCCTCTTCTGGCATAAAGTCGTACATGCAAATAGAGCACTCACATACATAAAAAAATAAATAAATCTTTAAAAATCGTAATAAACCTCTTTAAAAAATAAGTAAGTAACTCTTTTTAAAAAATAGTACAACACAGTGCCTGGCTTATTAATTACCTAATAAACATCAGCTATCGACTATACCCCCAGCCTCCAATATTCAGTCATTCTTAGTGTTTTACGAGCCCTCAGGATGAGAGGCTTGTTCATTCACTCATTGTCTTGGCCATTCATTAACTTGTATGAAACACAACCACCTGTGACTTTGGCTGTCAACATCTCAAACAACTCTGGGCCCCTGGGCCTCTTACCAATCTGCTCCATGCTTCCCAATTCCTTTTAAAACAATTTAGCCACTGGATCGCTATTCAGTTGCATAGTCCTTCTCCAGTGCAAGAGGAACACTTTGTAGAGGCTTATGCTTGGTGTGTGTCTGTGTGGTGTGTGATATACGTGTTCTTGTGTCTGTAGGTCAATGCATACACATGCATGCCTAGGAGAAGATGGCTGCTGCCCATACACAGACCCAGAGGGAGATGGCGGCTGCCCATACACAGACCCAGAGGGAGATGGCGGCTGCCCATACACAGACCCAGAGGAAGATGGCAGCTGCCCATACACATCACCCTCCTGGTCTATGGGGTTATTTCTTCAAAACATCCTCCTAACCAAAAATGGGTCTAGTGTCCCTCCTGTGTTCCCAGGTCCTGCATATGCACCAGTGTTGGCACTCTGACCAAACTGTACGATGTGTCTCTTTTGCTAGCCTAAAACTGCCTTCCAGGAAAGGTTCTGCCAAATCTCCACTGCTAGTATCTAGAGTAGCTGGTAGGATAGTCGATATTAGTGTTTGGTTAAGGAATTAGGGGTGATAAGGCACAAACATAGCATCCTTCACCATATGACAGACATCGATCAGTGATACCAAGAGAAACTATAAACAATCTGGTCCAATACAGATCATCTGTTCATGGATGTGGGACCCGAATCTCAAGATGTCAATTAACTCATCCAAGGTACCCTCAGAAGTATCAAGACGAGGACAAGTGATGGCAGTGACCTGCCATTGTGACTGAGTTCAAAAACAGCCATCAGCTCACATTTAGCTCAGAGAGGGGCCAGGTAGTTTATTAGATGCATGGGCCCCAGGTATCGTTTTGTTTCTGCCATCTACCGGTCATATGATTTCCAGCAGGTTCCTTCATCTGAGCCATAATTTCTGCATCGTTATCTGGGCTATTAATAACTCCCAAGTTGTTGGGGTTATTAAATGGGCCAGCATACATAGAGTGCCTAGCAGAGCACAGCACTATGTGCTAAACAAGCGTTTACTGGATGAATCATGAGTCCCCTGCTCAGCACAATACAACTTCACAAGCCTGGCTCAGGCTTTGCTTTCAAGTCTCTGCCAACGTGGCAGGTGCCAGGGTTACCTGTAATTACAGAGTCATATTAACTGGAGACTGGGTCCTCAGTAGAACTAGATCTTGAAGCTGCTCTTTAGCTTCACCTCTTGCAACCCTGCTCACGGTTCCCTTCATCCGAGTTGCCCTCCCCACTGTCCTCATGTCACACAAAGATTACCCATCCTCTACTGCCTAGCCAGACTTACCCTGTCATGGAGTATAATGGTTTGAATGAGAAATGTCCCCCAGAGGCTCAGATATTTGAACGCACGGTCCCCAGTTGGAGGTATTGTTTGGGGGCGTTTAGGAGGTACAGCCTTGTAGGAGGAACTACATCACGGGGGGGGGTGGGCCTTGAGAGTTTGAAGCCTCATACCACTTCTAGTTCACTCTCTGCTTCAAGCTGGTAGTAAGGAATGTGTGCTCTCAGCTTTTTGTTCCGGCTGCCTACTGATATCCTGTCCCTTCCACTGGGACTATACCCTTCTGCTACCCTAAGCCAAATGAAACTCTTGTTTCTGTAAGTTGCCTTGGTTATGGTGTTCTAGCACAGGAGCAGAAAAATAACTAATACGCAGGGAGCAGGAAGGCATCTCAAATGCATGTGACCTCATCAGTCCGTCCTTGTCTCAAGGGTCACTTTCCACTACAGCAAAGAGTCCTACAGTCTGAACGTCTATGTCCCCTCCAAAATTCACATGGAAACTGCAGGTTAAATACAGTGTTAAGAGTCTTAATGACTGATTAGACCATGAGTCCTGTGCTCTCATAAATGCATTAGTGACCTAGAAAAGTACTTACATGGCCTGGAGAGATATGTCGGTAATTAGGAGCACTTAATTGCGCTTGCAGAGGACCTGAATTCAGTCTCCAGCACCCATGCCAGGCAGCTCACTATCTCCTGTGACTCCAGCTCTAGGGAATCTGACACTGTCTTCTGGCATCTTTGAAATACTGAACTGACACATAGATGCCCAACAGGCAAACACACACACACACACACACACACACACACACACACACACAATTTGAAAAATAACAAGTAAATTTTTTTTTAGAGCACCTGAAAAACAAGTTCACTCTCCTGGAATATGAAGACACAGAAATATGTATCATTCTGGGGAACAGAAGAAGCTACCAGCAGACACTGCCAGCACCTTACCTTGCTCCCAACCTGAAGCACCCTTAGAAATAAACTTATATTGGCAGGTGTGGTGACACACATGTGTAATCCCAGCACTTGGAGGCTGAGAGGGAAGGAATGCCACAAGTTTGTGAGCAATTTGGGCTACATAGGGAAGGCCAGCCTGAGCAAGACCCTGTCAAAAAGCACATAATAACATTTTTTTAGACAGGGTCTCAGTATCTCCTCCTGGCTGTCCTGGAACTTGTCTATAGTCCAGGCTGGCCTCCAACTTAGAGATCTGCCTGTCTCTGCCTCCCAAGTCATGCACCAACCCTGCCCAGCAATAGTAATATTTTTTAAAGGAACTTCCTAGCCTCAGTCAATTCTCTACAGCAGGTCAAATTTACTAAGACAAGGAGTGTTAGCTGTTGTTTTTTTTTTTTTATCATAGTAAGATACAGCCAATCTCAATGTATCATATTAACAATAATCAATCATTTGACTAGCATGACTAGGATTAGAAATCAAGATGGTGAAATGATTTTGAGCATTCTACTGAAGCTCCCTCTTAAGCTCCTTGTCATATTTAAATGATATAATTTATGTAGTTGGTACAATTCTTAGACTATCATAAAATTTTCAAATGTGTTCAGTATTATAAAGTTATAATAAATGTGGCTTATTGCGCATTTAACCATTTCTTAACCATAATTATAAAAGCCAAAAGCAGACAAACTTCTTGTAGGTAACATTCCAAACAGAATTAAGTGTGACAGAAATAACACGGGATCCAGACTGACGCCACTGAATTTGGAATCTTCAGTCACACAATTATAGCCCCACCCAAGAATGGTAGACACAGAAGCAAACAGATCTCTGAGTTCAAGGCCAGCCTGGTCTACATGGGAGTTCCAGGCAAGCCAAGAAAGGGCTTTCAAAAACAAACAAACAAAAGGAAAAAAACATATGAAACTCCAGCTTCAGCAGGTGGAGACTTCGCCACCTCAAAGAGAAGCACTTAAGAACCACACTAGGTAAGGGTTGTCTTACCATCTATTCTGTCTAAAAATCTCATAAATATTTTCTAATTTTATTATTTTAATTTTTATTTTATGTATATGGGGGTTTGCCTGCATGTGTATTTGTATACCAGGCACATGGCAGGTGCTGGTAGAGACCAGAAGTGGACATCAGATACCCTGAAACTGGACTGACAGATGGCTGTGTAGTACCATGTAGGTGCTGAGAATGGAACCCAGGTCCTTTGGAAGAGTACCCAGTACTCTTTTTAGTTTTGCTTTGTTTGTTTTGGTTTTTCAAGACAGAATTTCTCTGTGTTGTTCTGGAACTAGCTCTTGTAGACCAGGCTGGCCTCGAACTCATGGAGATCCACCTGCCTCTGCCTCCCGAGTGATGGGATTAAAGACGTACACCACCACCGTCTGGTGAGTAGCCAGTACTCTTAACTTTTGAGTCATCTCTCCATCCCCTTCATAAATATTCTAATCAGGATGATTTGAGGGTCTTTGTTTTTGTTTGGGTGCATGAACCAAATCTGTTTTAAATTTATTATGTGTATTTATTAAATACAAGTGTTTGTGTGTGTGTGTGTGCGTGTGTATGTGTGCATGTGTCTTACTTATATATATGCCATGGTGCACATTTACAGATTAGAGGGCAATTTGTGGGAGTAGGCTCTCTTCTACCACATAGTTCCCAGGGATGAGCGGCTGATCAGCGGCAAGTACACTCACCCTCTGAGCCATCTCACCAAAATGTAATCATTCATATATTGAGACTTAAAGATGAAAATGAAATAATTATTTCACATAGACATATTTCTTTAGGGCTTTCTCGAAAGCTTTGTTCCCTACCTCACACACAATTCCTCTAGGAAAGAGGAATTTCTTCTGAGCTTTACTACCTGAATTTTCTGGACTAGTGGCATTCTTCCCAAAGTTAACTCTTAGAAAGCAAAAGTATTGAATCTTGACCAGAAAAGCTTATTCAGCTTTCTGTAGTCTGCCAAAACAATTAAAATTTGGCATAGCTAATTAAAATTGCTCTCTAAGACAAAATCAGAAACCTATGTGAGTGTGGGAAAGAGCAAAGGAAGTAAGAGAAGATTTGGAAATGCTAGGGCTGACCCCAAAGTGGCCCAAATGGTGAAGGGGACATTACCCACAACTTTCCTGGGACAATCAGAGTTCCACATAAAATGAACACTAGTCTAAGACAACTCCTTACAGTGGCCACTAGTGAGACTTGGTGCATGTGCTTTCCTGCGACTTCAAGTCCATGGATTTATAAATAAGGGCAGATTTCTGTCAGACCATGAGTCCAAATTTATTTATTTACTTTTAATGAGTGAGCGAATGAATTTTATTTTGACACTGGATCTCACTATATAGCCCTAGCTAGCCTGGACCTTGATATGTAGACCAGGCTGGCCTCAGATTCAGAGCCCAGGCTGCCTCTGCCTCCCGAGTGCTAAGATTAAAGGTGTGCACCACTATTTTTGACATGAGTTCCAACTTTGGTTCAAAACAATACTGTTACCATATACCATAGGTAAACTTTTTTAAAGATTTATTTTTAATTGTGTGTGTGTGTGTGTGTGTGTGTGTGTGTGTGTGTGTGTGTGTGTGTGTAAGAATGTACATAAATGCATGGCAGAGTGCATGCAGAGATCAGAGGCATTAGAACCTCCTGGAGCCAAAGTTACTGTTGTCTAGAACATGTCTTGGGACCAAACATGGATCCTTTTCTCTTAACTGCTGACCCACCCCTCCGGTCCCAAACTCAGGTTCACTTTCATTTGACTCCCAAATCAAATCTAAGAGCTACCACTAGCCTTGCTCTCTGGAGGATGCCCAAACCTACCTGGTACCAGGTGCCATCCTGAGACTTGAATCAGGTTTAGTCCTTGAAAGCACAGTAAACGCTAATGAGTTTTGGCATATCCCCTCCCTCCAATTTTATCCTTTTATCTCAAATTCATTACAATCTAACCAAAAAACTTAAAGTCAGTTTATAAGAATTTATATATAGCCTTCACCAAAATTACTCAAATACTAATAATGGTTTACCACATTTTCCTTATCATTCTCTCTGCTATAGATACTGTTTTATCTCTAGATATGCAGTATTTCATATTCCCGTGGTATAATTATCAAAATCAGGAAATTAATATTGGCCCTAAATCTAATCCAGTTTCAACCCTTGATTGATTTTACTCACTGTACAAATAGCACTCATTATGGCGATATGAATTATATCAATAGACAAAAGAGGAAATTTTCTTTGATCCAAGAACTAATCCAGGACCATGTGTGGCATTCAGTTTCCATTTGTCCCTCGGTATCTTTTATTGTAGATGCAGCCCTGCCTTTCATGCTCCGCCTCATTCTGTGAGGCAGGCCTTTCACTGAACATGAAGCCTATTTGATAATAAAAAAATGCTGCAGCACGGATGCAGGCTATGACCTATGAACTCTAAAACTGCAATGTTACTGGGAGAAGTTGTTCGTACAAAACCACACATGGTATAATTCCATGCATATTAAATGACTGAAATAGGTAAACTTATAGAGACAGAAAGTAAAATAGAGGTTGCCTTAGGCTGGGCAGTAGGGTGTGAAAAACAGCAAATAACTGCTAAGAGGTGTGAAGCTTCTTGTGGAGGCGACTAAAAAAATCCTAAAGTTGACTGTGATAAAGATTATACACCTTGATCAACATACTAAGAAACATTAAGTTGTAATGTTAAATGGGCAATGTATGTGCTATATGTGAACTACATATCAATAGAGCTACTTTTAAAATCAATACTGTATACCTGGTATGGTAGCACCAGCCTGTAAAATCCCAGCACTCAAAACACTAGGCAGAAGAACTGCTTTAAGTTTGAGGCCACCCTGAGCTATGGAATGAGTTCCAGACCAGCCTGGGCTACAGAGTAAGACCCCATCCCAAACAAACATGATACATGTATATCAAGAAATCTCAAAAATAAACCTGGGTGGTGGCCATGCCTTTAATCCCGGCACTTGGAGGGGGCGGACAGAGGCAGGCAAATCTCTGTAAAGTCTAGGCCAGCCTGATTTACAGAGCAAGTTCCAAGCCAGCGAGAGCTATATAGAGACCCTGTCTCATAAAGCACACACACACACAGAGACCCCAAAATAGTACACGTGTATACACGTACATTATCCAGAATTCACACATTGTCTATTACCTACTTTCTACCAGTAACCATAGTATGTTTTCATAGTCTTCCAGAGTTTCTTTGTGCAAATTCAAAATATCTTTAAACCTCACAAAATATATTTCACACTTCCTTCTGCCACTTAATATATATTCTCAGAGAACACCCTAACTCTCGTTTGTAGCTTCATAGCTTTTCCCTTGTGTAAACAGGTCCAGTCCCCTCTGTTGCACACTTACCATTATTTTCTGTCACTGAGTTGCTGCAATGATTGCACTCTATTCTTTACATTGGTTTCAACACGTGACATTCTGATCCTAGCCAGGACGAGTGGAGGACTAGGAACCATGATGGAGTTAGAAAAGTATTTACAACCCAACTCTCCTGTTAACTGGCTGTGACCAGGATCACACGACGAGTTACTTGTGGCTTCTCAGACTTAGTTTCCCTGCTTTCATGAGAACCTTGCCTACTTTACCACAAGCTTTCGAGAATAAATAAGATAGGCTCTCTCAAGTTACGTCTGAGACAATTTGAGTATCAGAAAGCACAGGGCTGGGGAAGGAGACTGGTAATGGATTATAATACATTGGAGGAAAGAAGCTGAGTGTGAGTGATGTTTGTTTGTTTGTTTGTTTGTTTTTAAATGGCAGGGCGGGGCTGGAAGCTAACTGAACATATGATAAAATATAGAATGAGGGAATTCAGAAAATATTAGATGAAAGTTGTTGAGAAACAGGATATTCACATACCCTCAAGATATCCGACACATACAGGTCACCTAAATATGATGCCCTTTCGGTGAGAAGGCCTGACCTTTCCTCCTTAACCACAGGCTCAAACTCGTATTACCAGTGATCTGACAAACTGACCTGCACGTCCCTAAGATGCAAGGGGGTGGGAATGCAGTGTCACCGATGGAAAATTCCAACCACAAATCCTTAGCCCAAGTTTAATAATGAAAAACATGATCAGGAGATCCCAATGCCAGCCGACAGAATAACAAACTTAAGACTTTCAAAGATAACACCAGGACAAGAAGACATATTATGCTACGCTAAAAATAAACAACCAAAGGACAGGATTATCTTGTATGAATCATACCTGATTCAATTTCAGCTCAAACATTTTTTTTTTAAGAAAAAGACTTTTATTGGGGATGGCTCTGTTGATAAAGCAGCTGCTGTGCAAGCGAGAGGACACGAGTTCAAATCCTCAGCATTCATGTTTTTAAAAGCTGGATTTAGCCAGGTGTAGCAGTGCACGCCTTTAATCCTAGCTCTTGGTGGGCAGAAGCAGGTGGATCTCTGAGTTTGAGACCAGCCTGATCTACAGAGCAAATTCCAGGATAGACAAGGCCACACAAAGAAACCCTGTCTCAATAAATAGATAGATAGACTAAATAAATAAATGAAAATAAAAAGAGTGGGTCAGAGACACATGCAGGAATTCTAACACTAATGAGGGAGAAAAAGAGGATCCCTGGAATTCATTGGCCAAACAGTCTAGATAAGCTTTAAGTTTATTGAAAGACTGAGTCTCAAAAAATGAAGAGGGAAGAGATTAAGACATCAGACATTAACCTCCAGCCTCTATACACATACACACACATGCAAACTCATACTTCACATGTACATATACAAGACATTAATAAGAGTCACTAGAATGGCAGAAGAAATTGGGAAAGCAATGTTACAGCAATCTGGAAGAAAGTTCTAGAAGAAATGCTTCCAGACAAACCTTTCAGACGGCAACAGGTCTCAAACAGGTTTTTTGGTGGTGTTGTTGCTGTTTGATTTTTTTGTTTTTAACGACAGGGTCTCACTATGTAGTCTGTGCCTGTCCTGGAACTCACGATGTAGATCAGGCTGGCCTCGAACTCAGAGAGATCCACCTACCTCTGCTTCCCAAATGCTAGGATTGGAGGCCTGTACCACCGTGGCCTTAAAGTGTGGGTGGAGCACACCTTTAATCTCAGCACTCCAGAGGTGGTTGGCAGTGGCGCAGCTCTGTGAGTTCAAGGCCAGCCTGGTCTACAGAAGGAGACTGTCTCTCCAAGAAAAAAAAAGCAAAACCAAAAGAAAAGGTATGGGAATATTCATAGAGAAAGCAAATGAATTCTAATAAAAAGAGTACAGAAGACTATAAATTTTTAAAAATAAGTTCGAAAGGAAGACTCAAATAAAGCATATCAACCTCCTGTCACCCGGCTAACATTACCACAGTGTGACCTTTCTGTGTCTGACAGGGACGTGAACACAGTCGCCAGGAAGGCCTGCCTTCGTGAAGCCTAGACTTCAGTCAGAAAGCCAGGCAAACAGGAAGCACCTGAAGAAGCGGAGACTTCGGGCTCCAGAAAACCTACAGAGAATCTGCATCATCCTCATCATCTCAGCTAGGTTAATTCCAAACAGCAGGGCAGCTTACTCCTCCCTTGGACGCCCTCCCGCTTGCTGTCCTTATTAAATCTACATTTGCTCTGGAAAAAAAAAGTTACTTAACCTCACAGACACATACAATTTTCATACAAAAATGGAGCTAAAATCTGCTCCACATGGGCCACTGAGATGGATCAGGAAAAAGTACTTGCTAACTTGAGTGAGTTTGATCCCATGCGCGCGCGCACACACACACAATCAAATAATCAATCAGTTAATCAATTAACATAATTTAAACTTCCTTTTTCTTTATTTGGTTTTTTTTGAGACAGGGTTTCTCTGTGTAGCTGTCCTAGAACTCACTCTATAGACTGGGCTGGCTTCAAACTCACAAGAGATCTACTTGCTTCTGTCTCCCGAGGGCTGGGATTAAAGGCATGCACCACCACACCCGGGAAAGTTTATAAACATTTTTAATCTGCATAGGACTGAAAGAATGAAATAGAATTGTGTGCAGAATACACCATCATAGTGCATCTCCTTTCACGGACTCTACTAAAAGATGTGAGTCTCGCAGAATAAAGTGGGATGGGAGAAAAGCTCCACCTGTGTTTCTCTATCAAAACACCCAGCACAGGACCTTGTATTTAATTTATGCACATTAAGGACTGGGTTGACAGAATAAAAAAGACTATGAGAACAAGAAAAACCTTCTGCCTAAAAATGCCCTCGGAGTCACAGCAAAGGTCAATATGAACCAGCTTAGCGGTGCCAGCACCTTACAGGCAGCACATGTTTAAGTGCTTGCAAATTAGTCAGAGGTATTTTGCACAAAGGTCCTTGGGAGTTTCTGTTGCTGTGATAAACACTGACCAAGAGCAGGGGCGCTCGCTTTTAATCCCAGCATTTCGGAGGCAGAGGCAGGAGGATCTCTGTGAGTTCAAGGCCAGCCTGGTCTACGGAGTTCCAGGACAGGCTCCAAAGCTACCGAGAAACCCTGTCACGAAAAACAAAACAAAACAAAACAAAACAAACAAACAAACAAAAAAACTGACCAAACCCAAATACTAAGAGGAAAAGCCAAGACAGGAACTTAAACCAGAAACACGGCAGAAACTGAAGCAGAAGCCATGGAGGACTGCGGCTTGCCGGCTGGCTTCCAGGCTCAGGATCAGCTCCCTCTCCTAGACCGGCCAGGACCACTAGCCTAGGGGAGGTGCCACCCACAGTGGGCTGGGCCCTTCCTTCCACATTAATCAATCAAGAATGCTCACAAACATGCCTTCCAGTTTTGCTCTTGAAAACAACATTTAACAACAGCGCCCGAAGGACACACTAATTTCCACACATTGAACTAAATAATGGACTCATTACATCCAATGGGGATTTTTGTTTGGTTGGTTGGTTTTGTTTTTTGAGATAGGGTTTTCTTTAAGAATTATTTTATTTTACGTGTATGAATGTTCTGACAGCACGTATGTATGTGTACCACATATATGCCTGGTGTATACAAAGGTCACAAAGGATGCCAGACCCCCTAAAACTGGAGTTACCATGGAGGCGTTATGAGTTCTCATGTGGGTGCTGGGAACTGAACCCAGGCCCTCTGCGACGGCAAAAGTGTTCTTCACTACTGAGCTGTCTGTCCAGCTCCATGCAGCTATTTTAAATTTTCCACTTATTGATAATTTTCAACATTTTATTTGTGGGATGGTGCCTATTTAGTACCCACAGTGACGAATGAGAGTGGCGTGATGGACCAGCTGAAGTTCCCATCATCAGCACCACGGTGTGGAAGGAGAAATCAACGTTTGCCAGAAACTGTAACCTGCGTCTAATCATGAGGAAATAATGAAATAAACCCATCTTGGGAACTGCACCATACACAGCAGCAGGTTTATGCTCTTCACACATCGCAAGCGAGTCACGGAGGAGAACGAAAGGTAAACATTAAAGAGGTTAAAGAAAGAAGACAATTAAAAGCAGCCTGTCATCTTCAATTGAAGTCCTGAAAACAACAACAAAAAACAAATAGTTTTTTGTTTGTTTGGGTTTTTGTTTTGTTTTGTTTTTTTGTTTTTGTTTTTGTTTTGTTTTGTTTTTTGAGATAGGGTTTCTCTGTAGCTCTGGGGTCTGGGGCCTGTCCTGGAACTAGCTCTTGTAGATCAGGCTGGCTTCAACAAATCTTATTTTGTTGTTTTTTTGTTTTTGTTTTTGTTTGAGACAGGGTTTCCTTGTGTGGCCCTGGCTGTCCTGTCACTCACTCTGCCTCCAGAGTGCTGGGGAACACAAACCTTATTAAAAGGCACATTTGGGAAAATTTGACTGGGAGCTGCCCATCAGGCAGCCATTAATATTCTTACTGAAGGCTGGGCAGTGGTGGTGCATGCCTTTAATCCCAGCACTTGGAAAGCAGAGGCAGGAAGAATTTGAAACCAGCCTGGTCTACAAGAGCTAGTTCCAGAAGAGGCTCCAAAGCAACACAGAGAAACCCTGTCTCAACGCCCCCCCCCCCAAAAAAATCCCTCTTCATTTGGCAATGTTCATTTAGAGAACAGCCACAATTCCACCACAGCCAAGATGATACAGAAATTATTTCCTAGGTAATTATAACATTGTGGTGTTTATTTGTCTTTTCCCCTCCTGTGCAATGAAATAAGAGGGGGGAGATACATTACAGAAATTTTCATGCAGTTAAATAAAGAAAAATATTGTTAATAGTTCACTCAATTGTACTTATTTTGTGCATATGTAACTTTGCTTATCTGTAAAATTCAAAAAGCCCATTGACTTAGGGACTATTATGGCCATTAGAATGAGTTTTGAGAAACTAACTTGAGTTTGGGAAGTTGAGTCCTGAAAGAAACCAGAACTGAAATACTTCTGAATTTCCCTAAAACTTATCCACGAAACATCTCAAAGGCTATACAGGTCTCAGAAAATGGTCTGCTAACAGCATTTACATTTGACATCTCATTATTCCTGATTGCATCTTTCAATATGCTGAAATCTTTCTTTATTTAGAAAGCATCCTTAGAGACCTAGTTTGGTCCGTCCAGTTAACGAACATGCAGAGCCCCTACTTTGTGCAAGACCTGAAAACCTACTCCCTAGAGCTGTTCCTTGCCATCATCTCTAGAGCCAAAGGCTGTGGACCACACTGATTTTCCCACTGCCCAAGAATGAATGCCCCCTGGAGAGCTATGCTGTCCTAGCATCGCTGTATAGCCCTCCAGATGCCCATGTGTCTTTTCCTCATCAGAGAAATTTCTAGGAAGCAAACATCCTCTCATTTGATGATCCATTCCTAGCATGGTGGACATACATCATGATCTGATGGACATACTATTCTGAACATCAGTATCCTGTAATGAGATAACCCATTTTATAAATGAGAAAACGAAACCTCGAAAATGAATAAATATGCCATTCCCAATATCATACATTAATAAATAAGTAGTATGCCAGCCTAGCCTCATCAGAGCTCTCTTCCCTAGACTACCGTGCCACACCCCTCCACAAAGGATAGGAGGACTAAAGCAAAGATTTTAGATGTGTTCCAGGAACTTGAACTTCAACAAAACCCGCAGCCCCCCATCTTCTTGAACAAACACACCCAATCAGCTGTCTCTTTCTCGGTAAAAGTCATCTGGATCACTTAAGAAGGAAAAACACAAGCCATATTCTACTTTTTCTTCCTGTTCTCACATCTAATCAATCAGCTCATTTATGTGATTATTATGTGATTATAATGTTCAAACATCATCATCCATCACCAAGACTCCAGAGACACCTGCTCCTCACTCTCCAGATGCAAACTGGCCAAGCTATCCTCCAATTTCTTCTCTGTCTTTTAAAAATGCCCATCATTTATTATTAATGTGTGTGTGTGCATGTATGTGAGTGTGTGTGCACTCGAGCATCTTCCCATACAACAGCACACATGGACATCTTCCAGGAGTCAGCCTTCTCTTTCCTTCATGGGTCTGAGGGAATTACTCGGGTCCTCAGGCATTTATGGCAAGTGCTTTTTACCCACGGAGCCATCCTCCTAACCCTACAGTGTATTTAATATAATTCCATACATGGCATTCATCTAGCTAATTAAAGCACTTCCTAAATTCCCATTATCCTGAGGATGAAGACCAAAATCACCTTGTCATTCAAAACAGCCCAGGCTCCCTCTCCCATCTCTTCCAGCTCCTTCATTCTACCCCGTCTCTTACTCTTCTCTTTGTATGCTAAATGTGCTGTTCCTCTGCCAAAAACCCTATTTGCCCTACTCTAAGCAACTCCCATTGCTACCCCAAATTACTTCCTGACCACTCAGACCCCTTTTTAAATGCCACTTCCTACAGGAAACTAGCCCTGGTTGCTGCAGAAAAGCAACAGTCATATTGAGTACTCCCATTCCATCTTCAATTCAATCACCAGGAAGAATAGTACGTCTCTCCTGGAACAGTTCAGTGCAGGGGTAACATGTCTCTTCATTGATGGACCACAGTGCTTATCACACAATACCTGCTCATTTGATCTTTGCTGTCAGATTAAGTTTCGGGCTTTATCGTGGAGGGTTTTAACAACAGGCCAAACAAACCAAGAAGCAAGCGCTGGTGTCCCTTTGCAGATCTACATCCTGAGGCAGAAAGAAATTTCCAGCTCTTGAAAGTCATAGGACAGCAGGGATACAGCCAAATCAAATCCTCCATTCATCTCATTTCTCGCCCCTACATTACTTAAAATCCCCAGTGAGTGAGGGGGCATGGCAGGAGAAGGGAATTAGTAATGCAAGGTGGCACAAAAGAAGACCCATCCACCTGTCACAAAGGCTGACTTCAAATGGACATGGGACTTTGCACGCCTGAAGAAACACTACCGTTAAGTAAAGAGACACAGCTGCCACCACACCCAGCTCCCAGAGAGAGCGGCAGAAAACAACAAACTTCTCTCCTCCACAAAGAAGACAAAATGGCAGGAACTGCAACTACCTTCGGAAACCCAAATGCAGGTTTGCTACTCACACTGTCACTAAGCGGTGTGCTAAGGGACAGGCTCTTTCCCCGCCGTTCACTGGAACAGGGATAAGAAACAAAAAGACTACATGAATCAGAAACTACTTTAGACTACTTCCTTTGGGCATCATGTATGAATTGTCTGTGTAAAGCCTTAAAAGAAATTGTTAAGCCATGGCACTTCTTAGCAGGTGCCACGGAAGGGAAGCTACAAGAGCTCCACCGCTGCATTTCATTGTCCACATACTCCTGGGCCCCGGTTATGTCTGTCAGCCCGGGATCAGGCTCATCGCTGCCATCCTTCCAAGCACAGACTCCAAGAAAAAGAAGCGTCAGGACCACTTCAAAGAGGGCTCTGAATAACAAGACACAGAGCCTACCTCCTCTAACCCCAGGGTTCCTTGGGGGTGGGGTGAAGGTGTGGGGAGTGGCAAGAAAGTTAGAGAAAAGAGATGTGATACTCTCCTGGCACAGGGGAGCTCCTGAAACAGAGAGGGAAAACCAGCATGTATTGCAAATAGACTAGGAAAGAAATGGAATTGGAAGAGATGTGAGCGGGGCAGGGCGAGAAAGAAAGGCACAGAAGGGAAAGGCAGGATGTCACCACAAAGATGTAGGAAGAGGCAACAGACTGGTGATCTTTCCCCAAATCCAAAAGCTGCCTTCAGAAACCCAAATTCAATGCATGCCAATAAACCACTCTACTTAGAAAGCCCATACAATGGACAGTCCTTTGCATTCAGTAACACGCAGCATTTTACAAGTCACCCAGCTGCAACTTTGGAGACCTGAGCATCTAAATTAAAAATGAATAAAAGTGGTTCAAAGAAGCTAAAGGAAATGACACCCCTCTCTCCCATTCCAAAGCCTGACTCAGCTGTGGAAAGCTTTAGCATTTTGGAGTTAAGCAAATACTCTGGCATTTCTCCTTCTTTTGACATTCCTAAAGGGGGTGTGGTTGACCCTAAGCCCATTCATTTCCAAGGTTGTATATCTCTCAGCTAAGACTGGCCCCATCTGTTCTGGAGCCAGCCAGCTGTTTATCTCAAAGGAACATATTTATTGCAGGGTTCAAGCCTGTAACTCTTAGAAGAGGAGAGCCAGCATCATACAAGCCAGAATGTTGCCTGCCTTATTAAATGTGTCAGTTCGCTGAAAAACAAAATTCAAACAAAAAGCACACTCGCATGGTCCCTGGTTGCCCTGGTCAGGCTCACTGTTCTTGGATACCTTTCAGGGATGACCAGTAAAGGCTGACAGTACGTCTAACTTTTCCTTTCCCTAAAATGTTAAAAAGAAAAAAAAAAGTACCCAGGTTCCCCAATCGATTCCGTCTACAAACCGTTAAGTATGAGCCTCGGCAAACGGCAGCTCGCTACAGTACCATCATCAGTGGCGAGAGTCTATTGCGATGTAATTTAAAACACTCACACAAGCACAAATCTACCAGCTTCACTTCCAAACAATCATGAATCCCGCAGTCGAGAAAATGGGAGGGGGAAAAAAAAACGTTAACAAAAATGCTGCTTCTAGCAGCCTAAGAAAAACCTTCCCTAGACACGTGAAATATTTCTGACTGGCACGGAGTGCACCATTAGAGGACACTGTCACCTCAAATCAGCAGAAAAAAAAGCGAGACAAACGACACAGACATGCAAACATAAAATAAAGCCCAACGAAACTTAAGCGACTCAAGAGAAGCGTGCTCATCTTTAAAAAACAGTGTGTGCTAGTCCAAGACACACAAATGTCCTAAAGAAGTATGACCACCTTAAATCACTGTCTCCATTTCTCTCCACACATCACCCTTTCCCACTCAAACCTCAGCACTGGGGCCGGGGAATGACAGGACTGCAGTCCGCCACCTTTGCCCTCCTCATGTTTTCCAAGTGCACTTCCCAACATCCTTGCCAGCCCAGCCCCCTCTCCCAGCCTCAAAAAGGTTAAAGGGAGGCGAGGAAATTGGCAGGCACCAGTTCTCTGGCGGGGGCAGGTTGCTGGAGTTGTTCTTTGCAGTGACCCAAATTGCACAGAGCGATTTAGCTCTTAGCAGCGCCAGTGAGAACCTCCCGAATCCATACCCCCATTCCCGGCCCCATCTTCCAAAAGAAAGCCTTGAGCATTAAGCGGGAGGAATAACTTGGGAGAACGATTTGAATAAATCACTTCAACTCACCTGGTTTGGGATTTTTCTCCCCACCCCAGGCATAAACAGAAATGATATGCGACTGAGTCACGCACGTAAGGGAAGGTGCTGCGGTGTCCTAAGTCCAAGGACTGGAGTCAGTCCCTGCCTTGGTCCTGCTGCCACTCAGGGCTCAGCTGGAGCGAGCGGCTATAGCGAGCCTAGCAGCAGCAGCAGCAGCAGCAGGGGGGGTGGGGGTGGATAGACCATAGCACAATGAATGCAGTGGGGTTTTGCAATGACATCATCCCTCTGTCCGAGCGGCCCCAATAGCCATGCTCCAGAGCTGTGAATTCTGGGACCTGTAGTCCTCTGAAGTCCGTGAGGGACGCAGAGGCTACAGCTGGAACTACAATGCCCAGGATGCCTCGGTCGGAGCGCCCAGAGAGAGAGAGAGAGGGAGAGAGAGACCGGGTCGGCCGCCATGTTAAAGCTCGGGAGCTGCTGCGGGCCGAGGCTTCAGGGGCTCGTGGAGCTGAGAGGCGGCGTGGTGAGAATGGTGAGGCAGCGGACGTGGGGGTTGATAGGCTCGAGCACTGGCTGGGACTGGACGGAGACTCCGCTGGGGATGGGCAGGGCCGTCGGACCGGAGAGGGCCTCGCGAGTCGGCGTGAGCCTCCACCAGCCGGGCTTGCGCAGGGCCTCACGCCTTTCCCTGGGCGTTTTACCCGGGGGCCCAGGGAGCCGCTTCACTTCCGGGCGTGGAGGACCCCTTAGACCTCGAAGCGGGACAATCTGGGCAGAAGGGGTCTTTGTTGTGCTACCGGGACGGGACGGCGGGCCTCGCGCCTCTGAGACGAGATGCCCTCTTGCACCCGACGAGTGGAGCAAAACCTAGGCTGATTTTTTTTTTTGTCGAATTGCCATTTTTCCCCCCTCATTTCCCCCGTGCCCTCTTCCTCAGATGTGAGCCCCCATCCCCCAACACACACGCTGAATCATCTTCCCATAATGATTTTCAATGAAATCGTTGGTAGATAACTGAGCGCGAAGGATCGTATCTTTGGTCCTAAAGAGAAGAAAGATGAGGAGCTACCAAAAGAAGTTAGCATCTAATCTTTCTTAACCCACTCGCGAAAGTGAAAGACATTAAAAGGGACTGCAAGTGAGCAGTCTTACTCAGGACTAATGCTGAGTGATCTGTACTAAAATACTTCGGATATTCGGTGATGGTAACCATGGATCCATAATTTGTCTTTTTTTGTTAGCTTATATTAATAAAATTATGCAAAATAATGTATCTCGTTGTGACATACTCATGCAGATAACTTAGTTAACGCATTAACCATCTGCTTCCCTTACCTACTTGGTACCCACCATACATTCAGTGCCTTCTCTGGCGTTTTCCAAACATAAGATTACTTCAAGAACTTTATGAGGCCTTTTGCTCAGCATCCCAAATTATCTGTTTTCCCAGTTGCATAACTAAAGCAGTGCTGTGTGCTTGTTTTTCAGATTCTGAAGTTGACTGTGGAAAGATGGCAAATTTTACTTCGTATATACAGAGAGTCTCTAAAAAGTTAAAAATGCAGATAAGCATAATTTGTGTTGATTATTCTCCCTCTCTTTTGCATTTACTTTGAAAACCGAGTTTTGTTCAGGAGACGTAACTCAATGATGAGAATTCACCTAGCTTACTCAAGGCCCTGGATTGGATCCCCAGCCCTGGTTTGCTTACATCAGTGAAAATACACGGTATGCCTCTGTTAGAAGTTAATAAAATTCAACTGGTCAGTAGATCTTCCTTTCAAAAGGCCAAGCAGACTGGTTTTTAAATTTGCAAAACACAATAGGAGTCAAAGGCGTCTGCAGACTTAAAAACAGTTTGCAAAGATTCAGCTTATGTTCTGTTGTGAGAAGCCAGGGGAGTGGCAAAAGCCATTCTTCCATGAATTCAACAAGGTAAAAACCTCAAATACTGCTGTTCTGCCCGTAATGATGGTAAGTACTGGAAAGGAAACTGTTTTTTTCTGCCCCTAGATTCAACTGTAGGGTGTAGGCAAATGAATCTTTGTTTTAAAAGACATTTATATGAGCAGTAAATATAATCTTAGTTTGGGTTACTGTCGAAGACTGATTTATTGAAAGAAAAATAACAGATTTTTTTGGAAATACTGTGAAAATGGGACCAATATAATATAGTGGATTCTATCATTATAATATAGTGGATTCTATCATTTGTCATGTGATTGAGTGCTTTGAAGTGTTTAACCTTATATATAATGGATATTTAATCATAAACGTGTGGGAAAAAATAACAGTGTATTTTAGAAAGACTCTACAAGTTAAGTCTTAACGGTCACGGGGGAGAAAAATTCTATATTCTTTAGAAACTTAAGGAAAACATTTTACCAGAAAAACATCTTGCAGGCCTCCTCTTTGATTAAGGTACATGTTTGCCACAGTGCACATTTCCATAAGTGGACACAGGTGGGCACACCATTTGGATTTAGTTACTGTGGGTTTGGGTTATTTGCTTGTTTGGAAAAATCTTTTAGTTCATTTCAGATAATAAGAAAACTTAAATTTTTCATGCTTTTAGACATTCTTTCTTTGAATTGACAACTGTTAGGAAACAAGTCTCAAGTTAGTACCATAGCTGGTGTGTTTATAACCGTTTGACATAGGTTTTGCTGCTGGATTTCCATATGGCTTAAGGTAAATGCAGCAAATGTGTCAGGGTCAAAATTTAAAGTCTAGCTGGGCAGTTATGGCGCATGCCTCTGATCCCAACACTAGAGAGGCAGAGGCAGGTGGTGAGTTCAAGGCCAACCTGGTCTACTGAGTGAGTTCCAGGATGGCCAGGGCTACACAAGGCTACTTTGCCTGTAAAAAGCAAAAAAAAGTATGAATGACTTCAAATTAATTTTAATTAATGACTGCCATATTTCTCAGATTTTAACAGGTTTGGACAGTTGAAGGGGCACTATAGAACATGTGTTTGCAAGATTATATGCTGAAAAACTATGTGTTCATGAACATAGCCATTTCAGGAAATTTAGGTATGCACAGGTGCTCAGCTGTAACCAATTATGTCAGTAGGTATGTGTTCATAGTCTTCATTTGAGATGCTCTCTCTGTGAACTTGCTGTGAAGAGTAATCCTCTATATTGTATCTTTTATAAACAGCTTTATTGAAATGAAATTCACATGTGCAATTCACCTATTTAAAGGGTGTAGTCCAATGGGTTTTAGTTTGCTCAGAGTTCCAACCATCAACACAATTATACAAGAAAACTGTACAAAACCATGCACTTATGAGGAAACCAATGTGGAAGGATTTGGGTCTTTTCTCTAAAGTAATATACAAAACTTACTATTGTAAGTAAAGTTGACATACAAAACTTCAATTACAGTTGCAATACTGCAAGTAAATAGCATGTTGCTTATGTGTAATAAGTGGGCTTTACTAGACTAGAGTACAACACTGTCACAGTTGTGAGTCATTAAGAGTGGTGCACTGTTTACATTGATGTTTGCTTTTTCTGTCTGATTATCACACTGGGCATTACTTAAGTCCCATGAGACTTCCATTTTCAGTGTTCATGTCTGTATATGTTTTGTTTTGGTTTTTTTGATTTTTGTTTGTTTTTTATTTTTAAGATTTATTTATTATGTATATAACACTCCTTCCATGTATGCTTGCATGCCAGAAGAGGGCACCAGATCTCATTATAGATGGCTGTGAGCCACCATGTGGTTGCTGGGAATTGAACTCAGGACCTCTGGAAGAGCAGTCAGTGCTCTTAACCTCTGAGCCATTTCTCCAGCCCCTGTTTTGTTTTTTTTTTTTGGGGGGGGGTTGTTTGTTTTTGTTTTTGCTTTTCAAGACATGGTCTCTCTGTGTAACAGCTGTGGCTGTCCTGGGACTAGCTTTGTAGATCAAGCTGACCTCAAACTCACAGACATCCACTTGCCTCTGCTTCCTGAGTGTTGGAATTCAAGGCATGTGCCACCACTGACCAGCATTTGTGTGTCTTTCTAAATTCTGCTTTAAAAAAAAAAAATCTGTTTCTTGCTGCTTTTGAGATCATTTCTAAACATTTGTATTTTCATGTGGCATTGTTTCCCCATGAAGGCTTACTAAATTTTGTTATTTTTCATATAAACTGAATTAACAATGTAGTGAAAAGTCAACATATTTTAGGGTTTAAGGAATGAAATGTGGAATAGAGAAAAGTAGATGCCAAATACAGATAAGAGGTTTGAATTTGAAAAAAAAAATAATGGTAGGGACAGGCAGAATTAAAAGGGTTTCTTTAAGATGTTAGAAGCAACAAACCTATTTATTTTTAAAACGTTTATGTGTATGGGTGTTTTGCCTTCGTGTATGTGCTTAGTACCCATGGAGGTCAGAAGAAGACATCAGATTCCCCTTGGAACTAGAGTTATAGGTGGCTTTGAGCCACCATGTGAGTGTTGGGAACTGAAACTGATCCTCTGCAAAAGCAGCGAGTGCTCTTAACCACTGAACTTCCTCTATCTCATAACTTATTTATGTCTTAGAAGCTAAAGTCCCATCCTATCATTGCACAGTGGTCACTTACTAAAGGAATTTGAGGATATTTAACTTCCACTCTGCTGAGAGACCTAGCCAAGGAGACAAAGGAGAGGATCTCTGAAATACTTTTGCAATAATTTTCCTGCGTAATACTCACATTTGGCTCTGGGACCTCATGGCACTAGTCTCTAATCCCAGCACCTTGGAGGTAGGAACAGGGAAACTGACTTGGAGCCCAGCCTGGACTGAATAGGGAATTCAAGCCAGCTTGAGTTACATGGTGAATCTCTGTCAAACCACAGAAAAGATTTTTGTTGAATTCTTTTTCTTTTCATAATTGCCATTTTTAGGTCCTGACTGCTTATCTAACTATTGTGCATCAGAGTGGGGAGTGATGTTTTGTTTTTGAAGCAAGATTTCTCTGTGTAGCTTTGGGGCTTGTCCTGGAACTAGCTCTTGTAGACCTGGCTGACCTCAAACTCATAGAGATCCACCTACTTCTGCCTCCCAAGTGCTGGGGATTACAGGTGTGCACCACCACCGCCTGGCAACTTTTGTGCATTTTTTTCATAATGCTACACAAAAAATAAGATTCAAGCAGTGACCGTGAACCTTACTCTTGAGTAGTTCCATCCTAAAGGGTGGTATTTGCTCTTCATGGGTGTATTGTTAATGCACACTGGCCCCAACTGGGATCCTTAAAACCACTATTGGAGAAAGCACTACATGCATAGTGAATGGGACTGTTCTCTGCCCACCTGTCAATGTCTGTTAGCAACAGGAGAAATCCATGATGATTGGATTTGTTAGATTACTTACGTGGGAAATGTGTGGTTGTGCAGATACAAAAGATGCAAAAGGAGAAAAGCAAGTGACAGGCAGCATAGGCCTCTGTAGATTTCTTAAATCCATCTCTGACAGTTATTAATTAAATTTCACATTGCCTGAAGTCATTCCATTGCTTAGCCTTTTTTTTCCTAGAAATTTAACTTAAAGGATAAATGAAAAAAATAGTAAGCGTTTTATATAATGAAAAACTTTTAAAAACATCAAGGGAAGTTATTCATTACAAAGTCCTGACACGGTAGTCCATCCAGTATGTTCAAATGTAGGTCCATTTTTCCTAATGAGATCTGTACCTTCTAGTCTGGGTGTAATTTGGGTTGTTTCTGAGGAAAGACAGTATGGATGCAGGTTAAATTGCTGTACTGTAAAATACCACATTTTGAACTACAGAAAAGTTGCAAAGTCATCTAGGATGACTCCCCAAATCTGAATTTTATATTCAGACTACTATCTGTTCCTGGCAGTTTTAAGAATGAATCCACCAATCTGCTAATACTTCAGCTATTGGGAGTGAGGGAGACACATTAATAAATGTGACTTGCTTTGAATCCGGAAACCTATGTTCAAAGAACCACTTGGCACCCCACCACCACCTCTTTCATTTTTCACAAACCTGAATCTCTGTGTAGCTCTGGTTGTCCTGGAACTGTCTATGTAAACTAGGCTGGCCCCAAACTCACAGAGATCTATCTTGGCACCATTTTTTCTGCTAAGCTAATTATGGTAACTAATTCATACCTGTGCATTGGTTTAGAACATATTTCAAATAATTTAAGTAGAAATAAATTCTTTTGACTGGGTGGTGGCAGCCTTTAATCCCAATGCACAGGAGGCAGAGGCAGGTGGATATCTGAGTTTGAGGACAGCCTGGTCTACAGAGAAACCCTGTCTCAAAAAACTTACCCCCCCCAAAAAAATTTTGTTTTAATGTTTTGAGACATGATCTTTCTATATCCCTGACTGTTCTGTAACTTACTATGTAGATCAGCCTGGCCTCAAACTCAGAGATCTTGTCTCTGCTTCCCTAGTGCTAGAGCTAAAGGCATGTACCACCAAGCCTAGCATAAAAATGAGTTCCTGGTGGCTGTCATAGTTGAGGGAAGTAAATTTTTAGAGGATACTTCAGAGCTATGACAGGATTGGCTTAAAAAGCATTTGACAGATGGGAAACACTGGAGATATTGAAATATGTATGCTCTGAGGTTAAACTACAGTTTGTCAAATCATTTCTACTGCTGTACATCATGGCGGGTAAGTATGCCTATGAGCACCACTTGTTAGCAGAAAGCTGATTTTGTCATTTGGTGGAATTTTGCCATAGACAAATCTCCGTTTTAAACAGTGTTGGTTTGTTCATGCTGGGCTTTTATTTGTACAAAAATTATATGCCTATTTTATTGAGTTTTCTAGTGAAGAATATAGTCCAACCACATAAGCAAATGAAGCTTAGATTTGAAGGGTATATAATTATTTTAAGAAATTATAAATCATGTTTAATTCTTGTATTACTAAAACAGGTTGTATTGAGTAAGAAGCAGCCCTGTAATGTTGATACTTAAAAGTATCAGTTTTTGGTGGACAAGGTTGACCGTTTGTAAATTTTTGGCTGTAGTAATTGAGTACTGAGCCCAAGGACCTAGAGGTACAAGGGAAACCTATGTCCCTTTAAGTCATGAGATAGCCTGTTTCATTGTCGTGGATCCCTTTTAAATCTGCAGTCCATAGAACCAAAACCTTTTAAATGCATAAAGTACAGTGCATTTGAATTAGGAAGAAAGTAATCAGAAATCTTCAAATGTTAATCTTTATAGAGAAATCCATGTTTTATCAGCTCCATGATACTTAGCAAAGCTTCAACCAGTGTCCAGCAGATGTATTTCAGTCCTTAGGCAGTTGTTATAAGGAAGTATCACTTCAACTGGGATAATCATGATTACTGCTAATACTGTAATTTGTTTACATTAAGATTTTTTAATATAATAAAAAGTACAAATAAGCAAGGTATGGTACCTCATGCCTTTAATCCCAGCAGTCAGGAGGCAGAGGCAGGAGAATATCCTAGAGGCCAGCATAGTCTATCAAGTGAGTTCCAGGACAGCCAGGGCTATTACACAGAGAAATCCTGTCTTGAAAAAAAAAACAGTACGAATAAAAAACCATGTGCTGAAGTTTACCAGACTATACATGTGAACTCTATACATTTAGTAATGTTTTTATTTTTTTAGGAATTCAGTACGTTTTTATTCTTTCCTACCAGATTTTATTCAGATTTTAATAGAAGTCACTAAAAGTAAAGAAGTAACTTATAACAAGTTTTGAGCCTGTAAGCCTAATAACTATTTTTATTACTGTATCCAAGGCCAATTAAGCCAAATGTAAGTGGTACCTAGCATATCTAAGGCTGGGGTAGTAGGATAGACATGAGCCTGAGCTATATAGGCCTTATCTGAAATAAATTATAAGATGTCATCACTGAAAGTTTGTGCCTTATATAATTCAAAATGCTCATAAAATTAATTAAGGGGCTGGAGAGATGACTTGTAGTAAAGAGCGATGGCTGTTCTTCCAGAGAACCCAGATTCAGTTCCCTGCACCCACATGGGGTTTCACTGTGGCTGCATGTGTTACTCTAGGGCATCTGAATCCCTTTTGGACATAATGTACATAAGCACATAGTAAAAAAAAGTCTTTTAAAAAATGCATGAATTAAGAAATCTTTCATGGTGAAACCTTGATGTTAGATCCATTTGTTTTTTACAGATCCAGTACAAGTGTCTGGAAAACGTGGGCTTGGCTGTATCTAGTGCACCTGGTACATGCATATGAAGAGCTTAGTAAAGCAAGTGAATATAAGAGCAATATTAGAAATTGTTAAATCCAAGGAGCATCATGGAAACCATACGTAGGATTAGTCTGCTCAGTAAGTAAGCACTGGAGTTGTTCCTAATGTGAGAATATCTTAGCATCCTAAGGTTACATTCTCAATAGAAATCAAATACTGACATCATACATATTTAGGTATCATTTTCATTACTTGTTAACAGGAATTAACTATAGTTTTGAAGTTTAAGCTCAAATCCAGTCCATCCAGGTGACTGAGCAGGTAAACCTAACTTGAGTTTGAACCCCAACACCCAAGGGGGAGCTCCTGAAAGCTGTCCTCTTACCTTGTGTCTGCCAGCCTAAACTCCCGCATATACACATTATACACTTACCAATTTTTTAGAAGTCTACAGAGTTCCAGGACAGGCTCCAAAGCTACACAGAGAAACCCTGTCTCTAAAAACGAAACAAAGAAGAACAAGCCTGCCTGGCAATAGAGGAAGTGAGACTACAGCTGGTTGGTTCAACCTAGGGTCCACTGCATAGGAACTCCTACTCGAGAGGAAGCAAAAAGAAAGTTACATTCTTGAGTGTTTCAACTCTGCACATATCACAAAGAGGTGTAGCAACCATTGTCAACAGACCTGGTGACAAAAAAGTTCTATTTAAAGCACACCACCTGTGCATGGTTTCATAAACGTATCAGGCCTTGGGAAATTAAAGTTCAGAGCTGGTTTGTAGAAACCAAAATCGTGTCTCCGAAAGCAAATCCTGGTTGCTGGGATTAAAGGTATGTACCATTCCTACCTTAAAACTGCATACATTTGTAAAGAGTTTAAATGTATTTGCCAGGGGCAGTGGTGGCGCACACCTTTAATCCCAGCACTTGGGAGACAGAGGCAGGCGGATCTTTGTGAGTTTGAGACCAGCCTGGTCTACAAGAGCTAGATCCAGGACAAGCTCCAAAGCTACAGAGAAACCCTGTCTCAAAACCACCCCCCCCCAAAAAAAATGTTTAAATGTATTTAAATATTTATGCTGCAATAATTTTCTCTATTTTTGCCTTCACAGTGTAATCATCCTTCAACTCCAAGAAAAGTAGTTCCAAGATTTGGAAAGTTTGTACTTAATGCCTCACAATTCAACAGTTTTTAATTCCTCTACACAAATGTTTTCACATGCTTGTTCAGAAGGAAATGCAATTTAGGCGGAAACATTCTTCAGACAAAGAAAATAATAAAGACAAAGAATGATCCCCTACCCCTTGATCCACATAGGGAACCCTAGACCAGTGTCAAATTGGTATTTGAAGAAGATGGAATACCATTCAACAAGAAAATTGAGCAACTGACAGTGAAATCTGACCCTGTCAGTACTGATATTACTTACTGTAAGTGATTCTTACATAGCACTGATTGCTATGACGCCCAGTGCTGAGGTGGGCAGGCACATTATAATACATACATGGACACTTCCTTTCTGACCTCAAAGATCTTGGATGCTGCATTGTTAGTAATCCTAATTATATATGATAAAGGACTTTTCCCTTTCTGAACATATAGTACTGAGAATACAGAAAATGTCACATTTTCAGAATAACTATTTTGACTTCTGGAGCCAAAGTCAAATTGTAGCCCAGGTTAGCCTCAAACTTGGCCATCCATCTGCATTTGCCCCTTGAGTACTAGTATTTTTTTAAAATAGTTTACTTTTTATGTGTATGGAGGATATGTATATATAAGTGCTGGTGCTGGAGGAGGCCAGAGTTCTCCCCGGAACTAAGGTACTATGAAGTATCCAGCTTGTGTGCTGAGATCCACTGCTAGAACAGTACTCTTACCCACTGGACCATCTTACTAGCTACTTTTTACATTAAGTTCATTCAGTCTACATAGTACTACTTTCTTTTTCTTCTTGAACCCACTCCCACACAGTCTTTGTGACAGGTCTCAATTTGCCCAAATTATAGTTTAGAATCCTTGTTTCAGCCTTCCAGGAGCTGGAGTTACAGGCTGCCATACCGTTTTAAAACTACTTAGGTAGCAGGTGTCTGGGACTTTAATTCCAGCACCTGGGAGGAAAAAGCAGTGGATCTCTAAATTCAAGGCCAGCTGAATTCTAAATTCAAGACATCCAGAGCTGCATATCCTTAATTTTTTTAAAAAAGCTAGAAACAAAGCTGGGCAGTGGTGGCTCATACCTTTAATCCCAGCACTCGGGAGGCAGATCTCCGAGTTTAAGACCAGCCTGGTTTACAAGAGCCAGTTCCAGGACAGGCTCCAAAGCCACAGAGATACCCTGTCTCAAAAAAAAAAAAAAATTCTAGGAACAAACTATTTTTGTTACCACTTGGCCAGGAAATTGTAGTCTGCTAATTGGAAACTAATAGAGGTAGAAAGATTACCTTGAAGATGTATAAAACCCTCTACAAAAGCTGACTGCAATAGCAACGCAGTTCTAATTTCTAGCCCCCCTCCCTTTTTAAGATTTATTATGTGTACAACATTCTGCCTCCATGTATGCCCACACGCCAGAAGAGGGCGCCAGATCTCATTACAGATGGTTGTGAGCCACCATGTGGTTGTTGGGAATTGAACTCGGGACCTCTGGAAGAGCAGCAACCAGTTCTCTTAACCACTGAAGCATCTCTCCGGTCCTCCCCCCCTTTTTCTTTTACTGTAGCATGACTTGTTCACACACTGGCAAGCTGCATGTAGCAGCCAGATAGTGTTGGAACATGAATATGCCCTTCTGCAAGGCAAGTACACAGTTGTATCGTTGTTTAATGCTCGTGTTAAATTACAAAAAAGTGGCTTGGTTCTTATATTTGGCTTATCACATTTTATAAAAATTTTGTGCTCGAGCTTTTTGAGACCGGGAAATACTATAGATTGCCAACCTATGGGCTGGATGGGAGACTCAGTCCCTGATTCCCAGTGTGACAGAACTAGCTTCCAACAAGGACAACTAGAACAGCCCAGTGTATTTAGGATTAGGATGTATGAGGTACTGAGATCAGTTAAGAGCATGTGCTCTTGCAGAGATCCCATGCCTATATCCAATGTTTCACAACCGCCTGTAATTACAGTTCCCTCTTGCTTCCATGAGCATCTGAATGCATGTGATGCGCATGAGCTCAGGTGTAAACAAAACTTTAGTCTACTGAGTGTCATAACTCTAAAAATAATACAGTAACAAGTATATCTTACAAAGAGATGCCTGTAATATATCTCTAGAACAAGTAAGCTGAAAGGAGTTCTGCTCTCAATTGGTATTTATGTTTTTAAAATCTGGATGCCTTTGTTCCCAATCCCCACAGAGGTCAGAAGAGGTTGGTAAATTCCCTGGAACTGGAGTTCTGGATGGTTGTAAGCACCCAGATGAGTGCTGGGAACTGAACCCAGGTCTTCTCTGAGAGTAGCATGTGCTCTTAACTTCCTATCCCCCAATTTCAATTTTGTTTTCTTCAAGACAGGGTTTCTCTGTAGCCCTAGCTGTCCTGGAATTCTTTTTGTAGACCGGTCTGTCCTTGAACTCACAGAAATCTGCCTCTGGAGTTCTGGGATTAAGGACATGTACCACCACTGCTCAGCTAATTTTGTTTTTATGGCAGGGTTTCTCTGTAGTTTTGGAGCCTGCCCTGGAACTAGCTCTTGTAGACAAGTCTGGCCTCAAAGAGTTCCGCCTGCCTCTGTCTCCCGAGTGTTGGGGTTAAAGGCATGTACCACCACCGCCCAGCTCTGGCCCTAAAATTTTTTTTAATGAGGGCTAGGGGAATAGTGTAATGATACCATGCATGTATGCAAGGCTCTGGGTTTGATCTTCAGAAGGTTACATCCATTGGCTGGCCTTTAACACATATCTGCCTGCTTCTGTTTCTTGAGTGCTGGAATTAAAGCATATGCCACCCAGTCCCTATCTATATTGCTTTTATAAGGTTTTCCATTATAGCCCAGCAATATGGAAGAATATTGAAGGATCTGCATTCCTTAATTCTAGTATTAAAGCTCAACTAATTGTGTAAGTAGTGGGTTCTATGATCAAATTCCACATAACCTTTCCTTCTGCCCTCTTGTCCACTTATATTTGGGAACTAAACTGCATTGGGAACTTGGGGCTATAGCTGGTAGTGTTTGCCTCATATGCACAAAGCCCCGTATTTTGTCTCACTACTGCAATAAGTCATACCTGTAACTCTTTAACAGGAGGTAAAGACAGGCAAATCAGAAGTTCAAGGTCCTCCTCACCTACTTAGTGACCTCAGAAGCCAACCTGAAATGCTGGTTTTTGTTGCTGGTTTTTTTTTTTAAAAAAAAAAAAAAAAAAAGCTTTGCACTGGAATGTATCTGGAAACTAAACCATTTTACATTCCCTTCAGAGCTCAAAATTTGTTTTTTGTGCCGAGCAGTTGTGGTGCATGCCTTTAATCCCAGCACTTGGGAGGCAGAGGCAGGTGGATGTCTGGGAGTTCGAGGTCAGCCAGGTCTGCAAGAGATAGTTCCAGGGCAGGCTCCAGAGCCACAGAGAATCCCTATCTCAAAAAATCAAAAAAAAGAAAAGAAAAAAAAAGTTGTTTCTTGAGGAAATAATCGTTCGGTATCCACTAGGTGTCAGATAATACAAAGGTAGAGATTCTGGAGACACCAAGATTAAACAGGTATCCATTAAGAACCTAAGAGCCTTACAAAGAGATAAAAATAGATATGCAGGTCAAAAGAAAGTTGTATAAGTGCTATACTGTCAGTGGTAGAACTATTTTATACTGTGATCATCAATATCAAACCAAATGCATGCTGGGCTAAGTTATATAAAAAAGACAAGTCAGCAGGGTGGTGGTGGCACGTGCCTTTAGACAGAGTCAGGTGGATCTCTGTGAGTTCAATGCCAACCTGGTCTACAAAGTGAGTTCCAGGACAACCAGAGCTAAACAGTGAAGTGACATGACAGTACTGTGAGTAGGAAGCTGAGAACAATAAATTTAAGCGTCCATGCAGGATGCTGGGAGTAAAACCTACACTTTTTCTTTATTTGGTCCAGTTTTCCTTGCTTAGGAGCTTGAGGCTCTACCCACTCTACTATGTTAAATTTTAGTCTTAATTCTCATCTCTTTCCTAGGTCTTGCTACTAATTTGTCCATTCCCTTGTTGATACCAACTTTAACCTTGAATAGATTTTCTGTTTCCAGGGAAGTACAAAGCTACCATCAGTGATGAAATCTCTACCTCTGCAAAGTTACACAGAGTAGTGCTGCACTGTGGCTGTCCCTGAACAAACTGAGGAGCACCGGTGGATGATGGAACTCCCTTTTCTGTTTTGTTTTGTTGACATAAGGTTTCACCCTCTTGTTATATGGTTCTGTAAATTTTCACAAGTACAAGTTAGGAGAACACCACCACACTGAAGGTCTGGAGCAGCTTCATTTCCCCCACAAAAGTCTCATATGTCAGCCCATAATTTTTATAGTTAAAATCATTTTTTCAAAAAAGCCATATTTGAACATTCCATGTATGTTTATCCATTTTTATTTTCTTAACCTAGCATTTCAATACACCAGTTTCCTTCCCATCAACTATTAGATCAATGATCATATCTCCTGTTCCCCACAGGAGGCTCTTTGACTAATATCTCCCATGGCTCCCACTGCAACAATTTTATTTTTTATTATTTATTTATTTATTTATTTTGGTTTTTCGAGACAGGGTTTCTCTGTGGCTTTAGAGCCTGTCCTGGAACTAGCTCTTGTAGACCAGGCTGTTCTCGAACTCACAGATCCGCCTGCCTCTGCCTCCCAAGTGCTGGGATTAACACCCGGCTAACAACAATTATTTTTTAGTTCATTTCAGCCTAAGAATCACCTCTTATGCTTGACCACCCTGAAGTATATCTTCTAATTTTTTAACATCTGGTTCTACTTTGTCTGTACCCAGCTTCTCTTTGCTATTCTGGGTGTTTTCCATAAGCTGCATTTTTAGGGAACTGCTTAAGAACTGGAATCTTTGTAATATTGTTAGCCTCTTGTGTAGAATATCCTACAAAGCCAATCCCATTAGGACAGCAGTCTTCAACAAACTCACCATGACAGTGTCCAGAAACCACAGAACCTCAGCCCAGTGAGTTGTGGTTTTGTTGTTTTTATTTTTATTTATTTTGAGATAGGGTCTCCCTATATAGCCAGAGGTGCCCTGGAGTTCACTATGAAACCAGGCTGGTTTCAGACAGAGATTGGCCTGCCTCTGCTTCTTGAGTGCTAGGATTAAAGGTGTATGCTACTACACCCAACATTATTTCTCATTTTAAAAGTACATGTTTTGGAGTTAAAACAATAGCTTCTATGGGCATACAAAACACTATGTGTCTTATGTGTGTGTGACACACAGATAAGCACACTGTATTATTGCTACTCATCAACTTTTTTTTTGTTGTTGTTGTTGTTTTTGTTTTTCAAGACAAGGTTTCTCTATAGCTTTGGAGCCTGTTCTGGAACTAGCTCTTGTAGACCAGGCTGGTCTTGAACTAACAAAGATCCACCTGCCTCTGCCTTCCAAGTGCTGGAATTAAAGGCGTGCACCACCACCACCCAGCGCAACTTTATAATTTAAGCTTTGGGGAGATACAAGAGAGGCAAAGGATATATGTGTTGGGTTAGAACCTGCTAGGTACAGAATGGCAGTCAAAGGATTTGGGGAGATAATAAGGCCTGGCCATAGGATAGTGTGCATGGAAATAAATATGTTTTTGCCTTGTGTTTTGAGTAATATTAGATGCCCAGATTCTCAGAGGAGGAACAAAAGGAGACGAGTCCTGAAGAAGATTAGTGTCCAAATCTGTACAGACCCATGTTCCAGTGCTGATTCTGGCAGTAACTTCTTTTTTGTGTTTGTTTGATTTTGAGACCATAATCCTCTTGTCTCGGTTTTTAAATGTCTTTAAAAGGATCAGTTTGGCTGGGCAGTAGTGGTGCATGACTTTAATCCCAGCATTTAGGAAGCAGGGGTAGGTGAATCTCTGTGAGTTTGAGGTCAGTCTGGTCTTCAGAGTGAGTTCCAGGATAGCCAGGGCTACCCAGAGGAAAAAATAATGTGTGGTTTGTTTTGGTTTTGATACAAGGTCTTACTGATGTTGGTTTCAAGCTCATGATCCTTCTGCCTCTGTTCCCAAATTTGCTGTTACAGGCATAGGCCATCAAGCCTGACTTGTTAGAGACATCTATAGATAAGACCAAGGAAATTCTACCGTAATCTTCTCTTCAAATTGCATGTAGTTAGATCTTAACAACTGACCTAAGTTGAATTTAAGTACAGTTCTCTGACCCTTCAGTCTCATTTCCAGAGTCTATGAATTCTGCAGAACCTACAGCTTGTCAGTGTTCCTCCTGCTCCTGCTTGAAGGCACTGTTTTTCTGATTTGATTTTTTTGTTGTTTTTGGTTTTTTGGGTTTTTTTGTTTTGTTTTTCGAGACAGGGTTTCTCTGTAGCTTTGGAGCCTGTCCTAGAACTAGCTCTGTAGACCAGGCTGGTCTCGAACTCACAGAGATCCGCCTGCCTCTGCCTCCCAAGTGCTGGGATTAAAGGCATGTGCCACCACCACCCGGCTGATTTGATTTTTTTTAATGTTTATTTTTTAATCCTTATTTATTTAGTACTTTTTGTACCAGAACATTGAACTTTTAACCTACTTGTTTAAGGATTTTTATAGTTTGTCTTAGTTTATGGGTGTACAAACATGGAGATTGCACCAAGCCTCCTTTCCCGTTCTGGATAGATAACAGGCTGACAGTAAAGACTCATTTCAATGATTATTACAAGAAGCCCTTAAAGAAGGGAAGGAGATGAAAGGATGCACGTGACATTAAGTTGGTATGTGAAAATAACATTTGAGGTCTAACCATGTACTAAGTACTTTATACATGGTGTGCTTGTGTGTTACTGTTTGAGATATGCTCTCTTTATGTAACCCTGGCTGGCCTGTACTTGCTATATAGACCAGGCTGGCCTTGAATTTAAGGGATCAGCCTGCCTTTGCTGGAAGTAAAGGCCAGTATGCCTCAGCATACATGGCATACTCTTTCTGTCATTGAGATAAACAGATTTAACAAAAGTAGCCTGAATTATATAGAAAACAACAAAAATTTAAAAACAAACATACTATAAATCACTTGAATGTCTTTTTTAGTACTAAAATTTGAAACTAGGCATTTTTGTTTTCACTTTGTATGGTTAGACAAAACTCACTCAGTTGGCCACAGGTCACAAGTCTCCTGAGACAGACCTTGAACTTGTAGTCCTACTGCTTCATACTCTGAGAGGCTAAAATTACTGGCCTATGTCACCAGGTCCAACTCAGTCACTAGAATTGTTCAGAATGTTTGTTTCTGTTGACCTCCCCTTTAAGTGTGGTGCCTCTGCATGGTTTTGGAAGAGTCAGGATTTTTCTAGGGTTCTGAGATAGTAGTACTTTTTAAAGAAGTTTAAACATATGAAGTAGTAGGGTTCACTACAGTGTGTGTGTGATTGTTCTTTGTTCTAGTTTATCCCTGCCCCCCCTCCATCCTCCCTACCCCTCAGGTTGGTTTCCTTCCTCCAAATAGCTCCTCCTTTTGCTTTCATATCTCATACAGTCTATAGCATGCCACGATATTGTTACTCCCCCACTTAAAATCTGTACACCCTCCATGGTCTCTTAAGCATTTCCTTTTGTTTAAGATGATCTCATGTAGCCCAGGCTGGCCTCAAACTCACTATGTAGCTGAGGTAGTTTTTGAACACCTAATTCTTCTGCCCCTGCCTCACAAGTATTGAGATTACAAATGCCACGATGCTAGGCTGAATTCTTTTTTTCTCCCAGTATTTTAAAATGTTATGTGTAAAAGTGTTTTGCCTCAGTGTACGGATGTATATTACATGCATGCCTGGTGCCCATGGAAGTCAGATGAGGACATCAGATCCTCTGGAATGAAGTTACAGATGGTTATTAGCCTCTCTCTGTTGGTGTTGGGAAACAACCAAGGTCCTCTGAAGAGAACAAGTGTTTTCAACTGCTGGGCTACCTTCTCAATCAGGCTGTAGTTCTCAATGATCCGGGTGCATGAAGCTCTTAAGGATTTTATGAAAGATATTACTCCTGCCCCCATACGTATATAGAAAGGGAATTGGCCAAGTCCCGGACACTACATCTATGTACAAATGCTTGAAGCTCTTCTGGGATGCAGTAAGGTGCCTGACTCGGGTTAAAACTCACCCTGAAAGCGTGTGAGTATCCACATAGCCTGGAGGGCGTTCCATTCATCTGCACGGTACTGTTTAATGCTGCCACACCTTGGTGGCACTCTGTGAACTGGAGAAGACTTACACCAGGCATCCTGATGGTTCACTGAAAGGCATGCTGTGTTTTTCTTCTGTAAATAGAAAATTTATCCATTTTGTGTTTAGATTCATGATTTGTGCTATAACCAAATGGTTGATATTACTTTCTTTTAACCTTTGCAGTACACAGTGTGCAGTCTTAAAGAAATGAGGATTACCCCATAAACAGCATATTTTGAACTTTGTAATAAGTGGTTACTCTCGTTTACTACCACTCTCCCCTCTGAAATTCACTTGGAATCCTTTAGGTCAGCCCCTCTGAAATTTTCTTGGATAAACAATGATGACAAACAATTGTTTTGCCTCATAGTGGATAGGAATGACATGTAGAACAAGTGGTCTCCTGGGAATACGGCATAGCCCACTAAGTGTCAAGGGTCAGACTGGTTAAAGGAGAACAGTGGCACACATGCGCCATGTTTTCTCATCCCGGTTTGATGATCCTCTTGTCAAGGAATCTTCAAGAAATACCTGCTGTCATTTAACCAGAGCAACTGTCTTATCTGCTTGCTGAAGCTCCAGAAGCATTCACCTTCTACCTGAGAGCAAGCCTGCCAGTCAAGTAGGTTTATGATGGAAGGAATGTAAAGTATTTACTGTGCTCAAAGTATAGAACAGGGAGTGATTCGTGTTCTGAGCACTTGATAGGTGCCAAGGCCTTGTAAGTTTCACATCAGCATTTGGAGATGAACAGTAGGCTTTCATTCACACTCTAGGCTGCACAGTGTAGCTAACGTCTGAATGTTTACTGTGCATAGAGTCACTGTCCCAAGGGGCTTTTCCTGTATTTCCCATTTGTTTCCTCTCATCTGATCTTTCTAAACAGCCCAGAAGAGTCTTAATATTGTCACCCCAACTTGTTAATAAGAAAACTAAGGGGCTGGAGAGATGGCTCAGTGGTTAAGAGCACTGGCTGCTCTTCCAGAGGTCCTGAGTTCAATTCCCAGCAACCACATGGTGGCTCACAACCATCTATAATAAGATCTGGTGCCCTCTTCTGGTGTGTGGGCATACATGGAGGCAGAATGTTGTATATATAATAAATAAATCTTAAAAAAAAAAAGAAAAGAAAAGAAAAGAAAACTAGGGGCTGGAGAGGTGGCTCAATGGTTAAGAGTACTGGCTGCTCTTCCAGAGGTCCTGAGTTCAATTCCCAGAAACCACATAGTGGCTCACAACCATCTATAATGAGATCTGGCGCCCTCTTCTGGCTTGTAGGCATACATAGAGGCAGAATGTTGTATACATAATAAATAAATCTTAAAAAAACAGAAAACTAAAATGTAAAGCTAATAGACAATTTACAAAACAGTATTGCAAACTGGGACTTTTACCCCCTGGCTGATTTTAATCCACTTCAACTTCCTCCTCAAAACCTCCGGCATTGCTGTCAGTCATCATTTGTAAGTGCGGCTGGCAATTTTGGTAGTCAGTCAGGGAAACATTCAGGGGAATCACTGCTGTGAGACATGGTGCCTTCCCTGTCGGGCGTACTCTTGTAAGATCAGGCTGGAAGGATTTGGCAGGCTGAGGAAGGTGGAGGTGGTGTAGTCAGACCTGTTTAGGAGCTGATTACATCTGAGCCTCTGGCCCTTTTTGCCTGCCAGCTGACTCAGAGCTGGCAGATGGGCTAGTGCCTGGGCAGGTTGATTTCATAGCTGAATACTTCAAAGGATCTGATTCCTGGCACTCCTGTACACTGCTTTCCAAAGAGCACAGCCTTGTGGGGGAGTTCATGCTAGAGTCTCCTGGTACAAAAGCCCTAGGCAGTGTTTGCTTGGAGTTCAAATGTATGTGGCTTATTTGGGGTTAGTCAATTAAAACCACCTTTAATGTGGTGCAGGCAACAAGTTTGTGAGTTCCAGAGTCAAAAAGTCCTGGGTCCCAAGTGTCTTCAGCTTCCAATTATAGGTAAATTACTAGGACTCGGTTTTCTTATGTGTGACATTTACATTTTTGTTTATTTATTTGGGCAGGATCTTACTATATAGTTGGCTGGCATAAATGCACTATGTGGAACAAGCTGACCTTAAACTTGGAATGACCCTCCTGTGTCCACGCTAAGATTATAGGCATGTACCACTTTGCCTGACTGAAATAGAATTTTTGTCAGTCCTTCATATGGTTGTGGTGAGTATTAGAGAAAAATGAGTGGCAAGTACTTACTACAGTACCTGACATAGTAAACAGTATTTGTCAATGAGAAGTCATACTTGGCAAGAGAATCAGAGCTCTAAAAAGTAAGTCAGCATTCTTTTCCTCAACAAGCATCCAAAGAGGGATTTGGTGTTCTAGGTGAGAGAATGAAGAAAATCACCTCTATTAAACATGTAAAATGAACTATGTTTTCACGGTCTGTTATCTCATGTAGTGTTTGCAACAGCCCTACGAAGTGTTTTTCCACTTTGTAAGTGACATGGTAGCCGAAGAGAGGTTTTGTAGCACAGCTAATGTCAAAGTCTGCACTATAGAACCTATGAACTAAGTAGGCTTCATCTCCACTGGATCATGCACATGCCCTTAGCAAGGCAGGCAGACACGATCAAGTAGCTGCCTTGAGTCACTGTTTTATGCTGTGCTCTTAGCACAGAACAGAAAAAGGAAACCCTAGGGGTAGAGTGACAGGGATCTCAGCACAGGAATTAGTGTTCTCAGTAGGACTTTAGGTGGATCACTATACTGTTAAAAAAAAAAATACATTTGCTTTGGGTTTTGGTGGCAATGGTTTGGTTTTTTGTTTGTTTGTTTGTTTTTGGTTGGGGATGTTCCATTGCACATATGTGGTAACAGAAGACAACTTACAGGAATCAGTTCTGTTCTTCCACTATGGGGCCCAGTAATCAAACTCAGGTGGTCAGGATTGGGGAAAGAACCTTTACCTGCAGGACCTTCACATTGGTCTGCCCACAGTGGTGTTTGCAAGGAGAAGTCAGGAAGATCTTCCCAGTTTTCCCTGGCACAGTGAAAGGAAAAGATCAGAGGGAGGCCTTTCTAGGCATTCTCACAGGAACATTTAGATCCAGCATTATGATAATTGCAGCAAATTTTATAGTTCCCGACCAAGAAACTACCTCCAAGGAGATCAGTTTATGATGGAACTAACATATACATCATGAATCTGCATCAGAGTCATCTGTATCCTTGGGCTTAAAAACTAACCCTGATGTTGGTATAGCAACTGACTCTTATTGCATGGTTACTTGGTACCGAGTCCTACTGTGTTCACAGACTAGAATGCTCAGCTGGTGAACGGTAGAGTCTTTAAGTCAATAATTTCAAATTAATTTTAATATACACCCACAATGTGTGTAAGGTACACTTCAAGTTATAGACACTATTGTAGGTAATATGTTATGAAATGAAGGCAAACATTTAAATGGGTAGAATGAAACAAATTATTTTATTTCAGGGAAAATGTCTACTTACACTGGGCAAAGGGGAGAGCTTCTCTGGGAAAGTGATTGCTATGAAGCATGAAGACCCGAGTTTCAGTCACCGGAAACTGTGTTAAAAAGTCAGACACATTTGTAGGGAGCGGAGGCAGTCCTGAGTAAATGTGTGTTGTTAACATAGGCCCCACCTTGTCAAAGATCCCATAGCCTCAGACTCAGAGGGGAATGGCAAAGCCTTCCTTTGCTCAATGTGTGCATGTTAATAGTGTGTGCAGAGAATGTTCACGATGGCTTTCTTGTCCCCAGCCCAACTCTTAGATATTCACAGCCTGAAGACCACTTCCCCACAGAGACTGCCCATACTGAAATTAGCTAAACTGGTCCCTTTAATCCAGCTGTATACCACAACCCTGCCTCCTTGTTCGACTGCAGGCAGCAACCCTTCCTCTCTGCTCAACTTCATACAGTAAAGTTTCTCCATCCTAGAGCCCCGTCTACCTGATCCCAACTTTTTGTTCATGTGTCCATCTGTCTGTCTCTTCATTTTCTCCCCCACTCCCAGTCAGATTGAATCCCTGGTAACTATGCATAGATGTGACACAGAGTGCAGGGGAGACAGATATAGCCAGCCAGCTTTGTCTGTTGGTGAGCCCCAGGCCACTGAAAGATACCCCCACAAAAAGGTGAATGGCACCCACACCTGTGCCCAAATGCAGCCTAGAGAGGAGGCTCACTGTGAGTTCAAGGTCAGCCTGGAATACATAATACCAGATCATCCAGGACTACATAACTGTCTCAAAAATGACAAATAGGAAAAAAAATGCCAGATGGTAGTGGTGCCCACCTTTGGTGCCAGCACTCAGGAGAGGCAGGTAGATCTCTGTGAGTTCAAGGCCAGCCTGGTCTACAGAGTGAGTTGTAGAACAGCCAGGGCTACACAAAGAAACCCTGTCTCTAAAAAGAAAAATGACAAATAGGGATGAAGTGACGCCTCAGTGGCTAAGAGCACTTGTTGCTCTTCTAAAGGACCCGCACTGGCTCCTCACTCCCACATTGAGCAATTACTGTACTCTAGCTCCAGGAAACCTGATACCTTGTTCTGGCCTCTGGGCACACATACATAGACACATGCACATTAAAATAAAAGAGAACAAATTCTCAGTTCTGCTATTTCTTTTTCTTTTTTTTTTTTCTTTTTTCTTTTTTTGGTTTTTGAGACAAGGTTTTGCTGTAGTTTTAGAGCCTGGGATTAAAGGCGTGCAACACCACCACCACCCGGCTAGTTCTGATATTTCTGGTTCTACATACCATCTTCAATTTATACAGTTTTTTTTTGAGGAAAGCAATCATTTAAAAAAGGTTGTTAATTTTATGAGATTTAATTTGTTAAAAGCAAGTTGGTTTTTTAAGTCTAAATCTCTTATAAGATTGAGATATATTACCAGATGCTAAAGATGAAAAAAACTCCATTTATAATTTTTTACATCTCTTTATGTGTCTCTGTCTCTTACAGCGTGTGTGTGTGTGTGTGTGTGTGTGTGTGTGTGTGTGTGTGTGTGTGTAGATCAGAGGACAACTTTCTATCATGTGGGTTGTTCAGATCACTGAGCTTCTAAACCTCCATTTGTGTTGACATCAAATATAAGGATTGAGGGAGGATTCCAGTGAGATGGTCAAGCATGTCTGTAATCCCAACTCTATAGGAGACTGATGTAGGAGGCTAGAAAGTTCCAGGCCAGTCTGAGTGACTTTGCAAGACCATCTCAAAGAAGAAATCTTTTAAGGGCACTGGTAATGTAGCTGGGTGGCAGAGTGCTTGCTTGGCATGCATGAGATTCTAGGTTCACCTGCCCAGCACTGCAAAAGAACAGATAAGCAAAGCAGCTACAGAGGATGCCAACCTCAATCCAAGTGAAACACATTACTTATTGCTTAAATAACAGACAGAGCTCCACTGGGAGCAGAAGCAGGAGCAATTCCAGCCCTGGGAGCCAACCCAGTCCTGTGATGTGGCAGACGAGGATTGAGCCAAAGACCTGACTTAAAGTCTGCAACCTCCACCAGAACTGGAGTGGGACTGAACCAGTTACCTAAGACACAGAGAGAACAAGTTCCACCAGGAGCAGAAGCCAGGAGCAAACCCAGTCCCTGGACACGGGCAGATCAGGATTGACCCAGCGACCAGATCCAGAGTCAGCGATCTCCACAGGAACAGGTCCAACTCAAGCCAGGGAACTTCTGCAGGAGGAGATCCAGACCAACATCTACAGAAACAGATCAAAGCCAGCAGCCTAGACCAAAGTAAGCCTGAGACAGCAAATTCCAAGGGAGCAGACCAAAGCACAGGAGCACTGAGCTACCTCCAGGAACAGGAATAACCAATGGGGTAACTAGAACTGTTAGGTGTTTGGCTCAATCCTGGTCTGCCAGTGTCACAGGACTGGGTTGGCTCCCAGGACTGTACCATGAGGAACAACCATCTGAGCTTTGGATTCACTGGCACCTAGAAGATTATTCAACAGAATCTCAGGCAGCACCAACCACACCTATTAGAGGAAAAGATGAGTAGAAAAGGTAAGATCACATGCTTCACCACAAAGAGCACCACAATACCAGTAAAACCTAAAGACCCTACAAAAGCAAGACCTGAACAACCAAATATGGATGAACCAGAAGAAAATGATCTAAAAAATAACCTCAAGAGAATGTTTGAAATTCTTAAAGATGAAATGATAAATTACCTTAAAGAAATGAGGGAAACAAACACAAAATTGGAAGATATCAGCAAATCACTTAAAGAAAACCAAGAAAAAGAACTCAAACATATAAAAGAAACTATTCAGGACTTGAAAACTGAGATAGAAAAAATAAAACACAAGCCGAAGGAATTATAGAAACAAATCATGAGAAAAAGGTCAGGAATGACAAATGCAAGCATGAACAAGAGAATACAAGAAATGGAAGAGAGAACCTCAAGCACTGAAGATAAAATAGAGGAAATAGACTCATTAGTTAAAGAAAACATTAAATCTAACAAAAGCTTAACCCAAAATATCCATGAAATATGGGGGACAACATAAAAATCTTAGAATAATAGGTATAGAAGAAGGAGAAGTTCAACTCAAAGGCACAGAAAATTTATTTAACAAAATCATAGAAGAAAACTTTCCCTACCTAAATCCTATGAAGATACAAGAAGCTTACAGAACACCAAATAGACTGGATCCAAAAAAAAAGTCCTCTCGGCACATAATAATCAAAACACTAAACATACAAAGTAAAGAAAGAATATTAAGAGCTGCAAAGGTCACACTCCAGTCAGGACAAAAAAAAAAAAAAAAAGAGCTGCAAAGGAAAAAGGCCAAGTAACATAAAGGTAGACCTATCAGAATTACACCTGACTTCTCAGTGGAGACAATGAAAGCCAGAAGGTCATGGTCAAGCATTATGCAGACATTAAGAGACCATGGATGCCAGCCCAGACTACTATACCCAGCAAAACTGTCGATCACCATAGAAGGACAAAATAACATATTCCATGACAAATCTAGATTTCACCAATACCTAGCCACAAACCCAGCCCTACACAAAATACTAGAAGGAAAACTCCAACCCACGGAAGATGGCTACACCAACAAAAACACACACAATTGATGATCTAATTACAGCAAATCCCGACGAAGAAAAAAATGCACAAATTAACATCACCAACGATGAAAACCAAACTAACAGGAGATAGCAACCACTGGTCATTAATATCCCTTAATGTAAATGGACTCAACTCACCCATAAAAAGGCACAGGCTAACAGATTGGATACAAAAACAGAGTCCATCCCTCTTCTGCATACAAGAAACGCAATTCAACCTCAAAGACAGACATCATCTCAGAGTAAAAGGTTGGGAAAAAATATACCAATCAAATGGACCTAAAAACAAGTGGGTGTAGCTATCCTAATATCTAACAAAATAGACTTCAAGCTAAAAATCAGTCAAAAGAGACAAAGAAGGACATTTTATATTAGTGACAGGAAAAATCCATCAAGAGGAAATTTCAATACTGAACATCTATGCCCCAAATACAAGGGCACCCTCATATGTCAAAAAAACACTTTGAAAGCTTAAATCATATATTAAACACCACACACTGATAGTGGGAGACTGGGAAGTACACTTGAACACATTGGCACAGGGAACCACTTCCTAAATAGAACCCCAGCAGCACAGACACTGAGAGAAACAATAAATGGGACCTACTGAACCTGAAAATCTTCTGTAAAGCAAAGGACACGGTCAACAAGACAAAACGACAGCCTATAGAATGGGAAAAGATCTTCACTAACCCCACATCAGACAGAGGTCTGATCTCCAAAATATACAAAGAACTCAAGAAATTGGACACCAAAAGATCACATTATCCAATAAAAAAAAATGGAGTACAGATTTAAGCAGAGAACTCTCAACAGAGAAATCTAAAATGGCTGAAAGACACTTAAGGAAATGTTCAACATCCTTAGTCATCAGAGAAATGCAAATCAAAACAACTCTGAGATTCCATCATACACCTGTAAGAATGGCCAAGATAAAAAAAAAAAAACACTGATGACAGCTTATGCTGGAGAGGTTGTGGGGAAAAGGGAACACTTCTGCATTGCTGGTGGGAATACAAGCTAGTACAACCCCTTTGAACATCAGTGTGGCAATTTCTCAGAAAATTAGGAAACAACCTAACCACTTTTGAGTATATATCCAAAGAATGCTCAATTGTACCACAAGGACATGTGGTCAACCATGTTCATAGGAGCTTTGTTTGCTATAGCCAGAACCTGGAAACAACCTAAATGCCTCTCGATTGAAGAATAGATTTTTTAAAAAATGTGATATATTTACACAATGGAGTATTACACAGCAGAAAAAAATAACGACAGCTTGAATTTTGCAAGAAAATGGATGGAGCTAGGAAACATTATTTTAAGTGACGTAACCCAGACACAGAAAGACAATTTTCACATGTACTCACTCATAGGTGGTTTATAAACATAAAGCAAAGAAAGCCAGCCTACAAACCACAATCCCAGAGAACTTAGACAACAATACGGACACTAAAAGAGACTTACATAGATATAATCTACATGGAAAGTAGAAAGTATAAAAAGACAAGATCTCCTGAGTAAATTGGGAGCATGGGGATCTTGGGGGAGGGTTGAAGGGGGAGGGGAGATGCAGGAATTGTGTGGGGGAGGAAATGGGAGGAGAGGAAACTGTGGTATATAAAATGAATTTTAAAAATAATTTTTAAAAAATTAAATAACAGACATAACTGGAAATTACTTTTTTTTTTGAGATAGGGCTTCTTTGTGTAGCTTTGGAGCCTGTCCTGGAACTGACTTGTAGACAAGGCTGGCCTTGAACTCACAGAGATCCACCTCCCTCTGCCTCCCAAGTGTTGGGATTAAAGGCATGTGCCACCATTGCCCGGCTCTACAATTTTTACCTTAACTCACTGGCTTGTCTTGTTCACTCCTTATAGAGATGAGTGGTTTCAGCCTTGGGACCTGCAGCTGTACAGGAATGATACCTTTCACAATGACAGGTCCAGATTGTTTTGTTGATGGCAAATGATAAGGGTATAGTATGATTTATTAGGAAATCAAAAAATATCACTCTCCTTATAAAAGCAAAATCTGTATTTGTCAGGTACTTAAAAAAATATACCCTTAGACTTATGGCCATTCTGCTATTTACTAGTCATGCAAATTTGGGGAAATAACCTCCTGGAACGTGAGTTTTGTGTCTGAAATGAAAGTAATTGGTATTATAACTAGCTCACTGAGGGGTGTAACATGATAAAAATTGAACCCTTGTTCCGATGTTGAGTTAAACGCTTGAAAGCATCCCTTTAATCTCCAATATACTGCAGGTGCACATCACCCGCTCCCCCTTCCCACGTGTTGCTCCTACCTCCTGCCTACTCTTTCTCATAAGGAGTAGCTGCTCCCTGAAGTCTATCTTTTAGATTAACTCTACACTAAAGTTAGCTAGGAATACATAAGCCCTCTCTTCCTGAGCATGCCCTAGTCTCAAGTTATAGGAGAAGGTCACACCTGGAAGGGCACTCACTAGAAACCCTGACCACAACAAAAGCCAAATACGAGTCACTTTAATGAACAGAAACTTTGATCATTTACTTATATGCAGTCTGTAGATACAGTGGAGTGGCCCCTCTCTCCACCTTCTGTGAAGTAGATAAGAAGTCCAGAGCCCAGAGCCCAGGAGCAGCTCCTTTTTAAAACACTGGAGAACTAAGGCACCCACCAGTCTGGAACACACGTATCTCCCCTTGGAAAGTCATCAAAGATTCTCCCGGAGGCAAGGATGGTTGTTGGAAGCGCCTGCCCTCTCCACCTTGCAGCCTTATTGCTCATAAAGCCCTTTCTCTGCACTCTGCCTCTCCACGCAGATGAGACTGGGTGGCAGCCAACCAAACTTTCTGTGGTTATAACACTAGTGTGTAGAGGCTGAGTAGTTAGTCAAAACATTTTCCCTTTCCTCCGGACCACACAGAAGGGCTGCTTGCCTGGCTTCTCCTGCAGGTAGGCCAGCTGCATTGCTGATTCTATTCCTTAGCGTGGAAGCAGACATGATCAACAGAACTGGCCCATGCATGAACTGTTCTCTGTTCTCCGTGCTCACACTTCCTTCTGTCATGGGACTCCGCAGAGCGCTTGGGTGTATGCCCTCTCCTCTGCTATCCTCCAGCCCAGTCTGGACTGTGGTGTGACTTTTTTTTCAGACAGTTACTCACTTTGTGATCCACCTGGACTCAGACTCAGATGTCCCTGTCTCCAACTTACAAATGCTGGGACTACAGGCATGTGCAGCTCACAGAAGTTAACTCTTATATGAAGTGAGTGAGATGGGGGAGCTGTTATATCAGGTAGCTGAGAGCTTTTCAAACAGAAAAATAGCGTTCGGAGACAGGTTCTTTCTATCCAGATTTCTGTTTGATCCTTAGCATAGCCTCGCTGAGAAAGAATTTAAAGCTAGGTTCCTTAGGGCTAATGGGAGATAAATACCTAGTCATCTATGGAGTGGGACCCAAAGATAGGCTGTTATGTTTTTAATAGCAAAGTCAGTGCATTCTCCCCCATAAAAACATGTTCTAGGCAGCTGGAGAGAGACAGCTCAGCAGTAAAGAGCGCCTACTGCTTTGCAGAGGTCCTGAGTTCAGGTCCCAGCATTCGCATCAGACAGCTCACCACTGCTTGTAACTCCAGCTGCAGGGCATCCAGAGGCACTGGCACTCACATGCGCAAACTCACAGGCAGTGGTGGCACACAACTTTAATCCCAGCACTCGGGAGGCAGAAGCAGGTGGATCTCTGTGAGTTCCAGGCCAGCCTGGTCTACAGAGCTAGTTCCAGGACATGCTCCAAAGCTACAGAGAAACCCTGTCTTGAAAAACAAAACAAAACAAAAAAAAAAAAACAAAAAAAAAATTGAGCCGGGAGATGGTGGCACACACCTTTAACCCCAGAACTCAGGAGGCAGAAGCAAGCAGATATCTGTATTTTCTAGACTAGCCTGGTCTACATAGCAAGTTTCAAGCCAGCCAGAGCTATGTAGAAAAACCCTGTCATAAAATAAGTAAAATACTATTTTAGAGAGAGTAATGGGTAACAAACAAAAATGTAAAATAGAGGATATTTTAAATTAATGTTTGCATTAGTTAGGGTTCTCTAGAGGAACAGACTGAAAGAATACACACACACACACACACATGCACGCACACACATGTGAGCACACACATACACACATAGAGGGTTTATTAGAGTGGTTTCTAGCTCTGGTCTAGCTAGTCCAATGATGGCTGTCTATCAACAACAAAACCAATATTCAGTAGTTGTTTAGTCCTCAAGGCTGGATGTCTCAACTGGTCAGCTTGTCTTTCTGAAGAAGTAGGCTCTAATAACAGTGAAGGAATTAACTTGCCATCGGAAGCAAGCAGGCAAAAAGCAAAAACTTCCTTCTTCCGTGTCCTTTATATAGGCTGACACCAGAAGGTATGGCCCAGATTTAAGGTGGATCTTCTTACTCAAAAGATCTGAATTTAGTATGGTCTCCCCACTTCCAACGACTCAATGAAGAAAAATTCCTCACAGGTATATCCAGCTGCTTGGTTTTTAGTTAATTCCGGATGTAGTCAGTTGATGACCAAGAATAACCATCATAATGTTAAAGAAAACTAATTAAGAAGCTTAGGGTAGTGTAAGAGTGGTCAGGGGCTGAACATGGCTCAGCAGTTAAGAGTACATACTGTTCTTACAGAGAGCCACATATAGTTCCCAGCACCCATGATGTGTGGCTCACAGGTGCTTTTAACTCCAGCTCTAGTAGATCTGATGTTTCTGGCCTTCAGGCATCCATAGAAACATGAACATACCACATACACATACACACACAATTTAAAATTTAAGGGGCAAAAGGGTAGTTAGATAAAGCCTTACTGAAAAAAGCACTTCTTGCTTTTTTTTTTTTTTTTGAAACAGGGTTTCTCTGTGTAGCTCTGGCTGTCCTAAATGGAACTTGCTCTGTAGAGCAGGCTGGTCTTGAACTCACAGAGGGGGCTGGAGAGATGGCTCAGCAGTTAAGAGCATTGCCTGCTCTTCCAAAGGTCCTGAGTTCAATTCCCAGCAAACACATGGTGGCTCACAACCATCTGTAATGAGGTCTGGTGCCCTCTTCTGGCCTGCAGGCATACACACAGACAGAATATTGTATACATTATATATATGAACTCACAGAGATCTGCTTGCCTCTGCCTCCCAAGTGCTGGAATTAAAAGAGTGTGCCATCACTGCCCGACTGAAAAAAAAATACATTTAAGTAAAATTTTGAGTTGCTCAGGAACAGAACCTCAAGCCACCACTCCAACATGGAGGGGTCAAGAAGAGCCAGAGAAAAGAATTTGTCTGGTGAGCGACAGTCAAGCACATGCTCTGAGGCAGTGACGGAAATCAGACTCACGGTAAGCTCTCCACTACTGAGCCACGAAATTCCCAGACCCTAAGCACATGACCTGCAAGCTGAAAAAAGGGTCAGGGAAGAGAGGTGAGCAGAGCAAGCTGTCACTAGCCGAGGGCTGGGATTTGAGTCACTCACATGATGTCACTGGAGACCCACAGTGTGCACAGCAGTGTCAACCAATTAGCCCGAAGGAACAGCATTTTAAGTGGGAAGTGGCTTCAGGACAAGTCAGCTCAATAGTTCATCCAGGAGGCAGAGACAGACAGACTTCCATAAGTTCAAGGCCAGCCAGGTCTACTGGCAAGTTCTAGGGTAGCCAGCTCTACATAGTAAGACCTTGTCTATAATTTGTTAATTGAAAAAATAAACAAATGTTCAGACTTCCAGGAAGGTTGACAAGTGTGAGAGTGGCACCAGTGTTCATCCTGACCGCCTTTGCCTTCTCTAGACAGAGGATACTTTTCTCAGTATCCTTCTTTTCCTTCCTCCTTTCCTTACTCCCTTCCATCTTTTCTTTTCTATTCCTCTCTCCCTTCCTCCCTCCTTCCCTCCCTCCCTCCCCTTCTTTCTCCCTTCTTTCTTTTCTTCCTTCTTTCCATCCTTCCTTTCTTTCTTCCTTACTTTCACAGTGTCTCCCTGTAGCCCAGGTTAGCCATTAACTCTATGTAACTCTGAGTTGCCTCAAACTTATATTCTCCTGCCTCAGTCATCATTGTGCCTTCCACGCCCTACTTTAACCTTTCATCAGATTGAAAAGTAGAATTCATGCACAGAAAAGTCCCAAAGCCGGGAATATATAATCCACTGCACGATCGCCCAGTGAGAGTGCTCATTCCCACCACCTCGTCACCCTGCCGCCTTCGCCTCTCGGGGTGGGAGAGTGGCTCACGGCTAGCTTATAGAACTCCCTGGATTCTAGCCCAGAACCACATGGAAAACAAAAATGGTGGGCTGGGGAGATGCTTGAGAGGTGTAAGAGTGTTCTTAAGTACCGTTCTTCCAGGACCCAAGCTTAGTTCCCAGCACCCACACCAGGCAGCTCACAACTGCCGGTAACTCCAGCTCCAAGGAATCCGATTTTCCCTTCCAGCCTCCAAGAGTTCTTCCACTCACATTTGCATAGCCACACAGACATTCACATCAACACACAATTTCAAAAATAACTCTTTTCCAGGGCAGCCAGGGCTACACAGAGGGACCAATTTTAAAAAAAAAAAAAAGTCTTTTACAAGTGGTAGTTACCATACCGAATTTTATAATGACTCCTTGTTTTTCTTCATTGTTTTACAATATGGAAGTGATCAAGAGCTTGGGAGACAGAAGCAGGTAGATCACTGTGAATTTATGGACAGCCTGGTCTATGTAGAGAATTCAAGGCCAGCCAGGACTACACACACACACACACACACACACACACACACACACACACACACGTTTTTGCTTATCTGTATACTGTAACAGTGGAGTAATACATACATTACTTTGAATCTTATGTTGTTAGCATATACTGCTTATTTCTTCATTGTGTAGAATTCTGTTATAAAATATGGTACAAGTTATTTCATTGCAGATGTTGGCAACAACAGGATATCCAAAAGGAGTTTTGATGAGGACCCAGTGATGATGGTATACCAGAAACCAGAGGCCTTGAAACCAGACCAATGACTCATTACAATGAACATTTTGTGGGCAGGGCTGATTGGCCAAAAGGAGTATACACCGCACCTGATGGTACTAGGATGAATGACAAGGTATTGGAAAAACGGGGAATGGAGGTGGCTTTTTTTGTGTTTGTTTGTTTGTTTTCTTGCTTACTTGCTTTGTTTTTAATTTGGGGAGGGCATACTGCAGGGGTGAGGGGCAGATGTGAAGGGACTGGGAGGTGGGTGGGACTGGGTGCGTGATGTAAAATTTCCAAAGAATCAATAAAGAATTTCTTTTAAAGTCATGTATTGCCACACAGGGTAGGACCTTTATCTCTAACTGTTGTTGGTACAAATAGAGGTACAAATGATTTTTATATTCATTCTTTTACCTACCAACCTCAATTATTAGAGAATTTGTGGTCCTAGGGACTTAGCCTAGGACTCTCACACATGCTAGGCAAGTGTTCTATCCCAGAGATACCTAACCTTAGTGCCCCCTCCTCCTTGAGAGGGAGAGGCTGCCTGCCCAGGAACTGACCTTGAACTCACAGAGAACTACCTGCCTCTGCCTTAGGATCCCAAGGTGTGAGCCACCATGCCCAGTCCACTATCAAAATGTCTTAAGCTTACTTTTAAGTCCACTAACTGTGGATTCTTTTGTATTTTCTGTCTTACACTATATCATCTACAAATAACAACCTATTTCTTCCTCTTTTTCATTCTGAATGACAAAACTCCTACCTCTCTTGTTGATTTCTGAAGTGCTGGGGATCAAACCCAAAGTTCACATGAGCTAGGCAAGTACTCTGCCCCTGAACCAGATGTCCAGCCCCTGTTTTTCTTTTTTTTTAAAATATTCATTTATTTATTATGTATACAATATTTTGTCTGTGTGTATGCCTGCAGGCCAGAAGAAGACAGACGGTTGTGAGCCACCATGTGGTTGCTGGGAATTGAACTCAGGACCTTTGGAAGAGCAGGTAATACTCTTAACCTCTGAGCCATCTCTCCAGTCCCCAGCCCCTGTTTTTCTAGACAAGGTCTCGCTACATGACTCACTTTGGTCTCCAACTGATGATTTGGTTCTCAATCTAGGATTGCAGATCTTCATTCTATATCTGGCCTGATTCTTTTTGCTAACATTAAAAAACAAACAAACAAAATGAAAAGATCTTTTACTTATCTGGAATTTATTTTTGGCGCAGTATAAGGATGTCTTCAAACCAAACTTTTCTCCGGATAAATCTGATTTAGATGGTACCGTTACTTTTTTTATATTTTATATATAAAAATTTATTTTTATATTTTATATTTATAGATTTTTTTATTTCGCGTACGTCTGTGTGTGTGCCTATGAGTATATGGATGCTTTGTTCATGTAGGTACTTTCAAAGTCTAGAAGACGGTATTGGCTCCTCTGGAACTGGACTTTGAGACAGTTGTAAGCCACCTAACATGAGTGCTGGGAACTAAAGCTGGGTCTTATGCAAGAACAGCTAGCTAGCGATCTTAACTGACGAGCCATCTTTCCAGCGCTGGATATTACAGTTACTGAACATTGTTAATAACAGTTATTTCTATCCTCACTTTTGTTTAATGAATTTCAGACTCAGTTTATCTAATTCTAAACTAAGATTCAGTTAGAATTGATATCAGTAGAGATCTAACCTAGAGAGTCTATTTCTCAGGTCTCTGTGCTGAGACTTCCTACCCATGAGCAGGGTCCATCTTCCTACCTGCTTCCATGGCTTTGTTTTTGTTTGTTGAGACAGGCTTTCTTCATGTAGCCCTGGCTGTCCTAGAACTCGCTCTGTAGACCAGGCTGGCCTCAAACTCGGGGATCTACCTGCCTCTGCCTCTCCAGTGCACCACTGCTTGGCTGTTTCAAGGGATCTTTTGTATCCCTTGATGTTTTCAAATAATTCTTGTGCATTTTGGAATAATGTATTCTCATACAATTATCAATTTCTTGCTATTTTTAACATTTTTGTTTCTTCATTTCTATATTCATCATCACTACTTATTTGCTAGAGAGTTGAACATTAACTTTTCTGTGAGTTGATTTTGGATCACAACTACCAAATCAATTCTCTTTTTGTCTGTAATATATTTTGTGTTATTTCTCAGATTGTTCCCCAGAAACGCAATGATATATCATCTTTAAGCAAAATGTAACTTGTATCTTCTTTCCTGGGTGAGTGTGTGTGTGTGTGTGTGTGTGTGAATGTGTACAGATGTGGGTACATATGGATGTTGCAGGTTATCAATGGTTTTGTTGTTGTTTTGTTTTTTTGTGTAACAGCCCTGGCTGTCCTGGAACTCACTCTGTAGACCAGGCTGGCCTCGAGCTCACAGAGATCCGCCTGCCTCTGCCTCCCAGTGCTGTGATTAAAGGCGTGCACCACCATCGCCTGACATCAGTGGGGTTCATGATAACTCTTCACCTTATATTTTCAAGTATATTTTCTCTTGAACCCAGAGCTCACCAATTTGGTCTAGCTAGCATACTTGCCCTAGGGGTCCCCTATTTCTTAGGTAGGGTGCCACTCCTGCCTAAGATTTGTGTGGGTGCTGGGGATTTGAACCCCAGGGCTCACACTTGCCCAGTAAGTGCTTTATCCACTGAGCCAGTTCCCTAACCCTCCTTTCCTGTCTTTTGGTTTCTCTTATTTCTTTCCACTAAGACATTTTAAGCAGGAGGGATAACTGAGATAATCACACTATGAAACCACTACGTTGGCTGCAAAGTAGAATGAAGACACCTTTTAGAAGATCAGTCATAATCCAGTTCACTTCAAGATGGTGTCTTGGGCTAGGAGAATAGCAGCAGATGGAAGGAGAAGGGCAGAATGGAGCTATGTCTTGAGGGGAGGTAGTAAGACATAATCAGTTATTATGCTGAAGATCCGCAGATGTCTCAGGTGGGTCTCTCTATAATCATGTGTCTCCTCCAACTGTGTCTGTTCTCCGGTTTGCTCCAACCCTAGCCACTTGCAGTAGCAGAGAATGCCTGCCTCCCAGGAGAGCCTATTCGATTTATCCAGCCCATTGCCAAAACCTTGCTCTTTGTCAGTAGCTGTGAGAGACCTTAAGAAAGAAATGTGCGAGACCAGCCTGGTCTACAAGAGCTAGTTCCAGGACAGGCTACAAAGCCACAAAGAAACCCTGTCTCAAAAAAACCAAAAAAAAAAAAAAAAAAAAGAAAGAAAGAGAAAGAAAGAAATGTGGCTGACCAATATGCACTCCCTTCTCTGGAGAAGCTGAGAGAAAGGGACAACTAACTATAGAGTCTTTTCCTGGAGACTCTATCCGCTAGTCTTTGTCTGAGTTTTCTTGCAGAGCAAGGCTGCTCGCTCCTCAGGTATTTGCAGATGTGAGCAGAGTCTTGGGGGCATCCCCTCTTCTGCTTTGCTCTTTGGATCTAGCAGCGAATTCTTTCTCTCTCTTAGCTAATCTGGCATAAAATTCTCTCTCTTTGTCTCCCTCCCTCGCTCCTGTTCTTGCCCCACCTCTCTTTTTAAACTCAAGGGCTCTTCCTCATAGTTCAAGCTCCCCTCAAACTCACGTTCCTCCCGGCTCTGCCTCCAGAATGCCAGCATCACTGCACTGGGCTCAGTTTCCTTCATTATTAGGGTCTATATTTGACAAACGTGAAATGTGTGTGTGTTTGTTGACAGAGTCTCCTTGTAGCCCAGGCTGGCCTCAAACTTGTTATGTAGCAAAGGCTGGCTTTCAACTCATGATCCAAATATTCGTTTATGATTGTGAACTACTACACCCAGTTTATTTTTCTAAAGAGTTATTATGTCATTTCCACACTTTTACTTTGAAAGCCAAACCTGGGGAATAAGTGCTTGTTTATTTATAGCTAGCTATTCTTGCTAATATTTACATTTGGCCCTAGCGGTTTTTTTTTTTTTAAACTGTCTTCTTTAGGGATTTTGGTATATCAAGTGTCTAATTAGCTTTGGGAACAAAATACTAAGCAGCCATGCAACCAATTACCTTGCCGGGATCAGCAAACACTAACTGGTTACAACGAAGGTATTTATTTAGTCACAGAAAATGCTAAGGGTGAAAAATAACAACACATATGAAAAGAAACTGTCAAGTTGATGACTGTTAAGAGTCAAATATAAACAAACATGATTTCCTTGAGACAGATAATCAGACAGAGTCACACATACAACTGTGACATCAGTCACAAATAATCAGGCTGTTTTCTTTCAACAGCCCAGGACTCTTTCAGAGTTATTTAATTATGTGTCCACAGTCCCCATCCTATTTAAAAATTTAATATATTTAAGGAAGATGCTAGATTCTCAGAGAGGCATTTTGGAGCAGTATTTGAATACGTTTATGTTTACAGTGTCCAAAGTCTTAATGCAATTTGGCATATTTCCCCAAATGAGCTGCAGGTAACAACAGGAGAAAAGAGGAGAGCGTAGGGGTTGCTTTGTGTTCGTAAAGAGAGTGACTCCAGTCAGTCCCGAATGGGGACAGCTGTGAGTTATCTGGGTCCTCCTGAGAGTGATCAGACTCACACTAAACTGATGACACGGGAGGGGTCCCTGGTGCCCTGCAAGTGCTGTGGGCCATTTGCTTCCCTGTGTGATGCAAGACAGTTTTTTTCCTCCTTAAATGTCTTAAGCTCAGATAGCTTAAACTAGGGCAAAGAACATTCATTTTGCTCTTGCATAAGTCAAACTTTAAATTCTGATATGAATGATTCTGAGAGATCCAATACTTTTCTTATTTTGTCATCTTCTTAATAGTTTTTTCCATATTAAAATGGATTATAATGGTTTTTTAGTAAGACTCCTGTGAAATTAAGTACATTGTGCATATATTTATATATGTTCATTAGTTCAATGTTCATATGTATATAAATGTAAATGTATATATAACTAACATAAAACCCTTCCTAGAAGATGCTTAGTAATGTCAGAGACCAAATTCCTTGCCTGCATAAGATGTCTTTCTCTTCTTCAGTCTGACATTTATTGGGTCATTATCAAGTTAGTTCAGACTAGTCTTGAACCGGCCCCACATGTACTATTTTTCAAAGTAACAGAACAATGATTAGGCAAAATCTAGCAGGTCTCCTTGATGGCATCTCAGTCTGGCATCTGAAAACAGCCCTACAGGACGGCAGACTCCTGCAGGACGGCAAACTCCCTTACAGAAGCAGAATGACGATGGATGAAATCAAGTATCTGGCCAAGATTTTTATGTCGCTTCTTTAGAAGCCATGGGGACATGAGCCCAGGCAGCTCTCCTTGAAAGTAACTTGGTAGTCAAGACGGGGTGTGGCTCGGCAATAGAGCACTGGTCCAGCCTGTATTCTGTAAAGCATACTTTGTGATCAGTGGATCAGTGCTGGTGCTGTTTCTCCACCAACCAGAAAACGTCTTTTTCTGTGATCGTTAAGACAGGATTGGTGGCACACGCCTTTAATCCCCAGCACTCAGGAGGTGGAGGCAGGCAGACGTCTGTGAGTTCGAGGCCAGCCTGGTCTAAAAAGTGAGTTCCAGGACACCCAGGGCTACACAGAGAAACCCTGTCTTGAAAAACAAAATGAAACAAAAAGACAGGCTCTCACTGCTATCCCTCGATGGGACTTGTTATCTAGACCAGGCTAGCCCGGAAATCACAGAAGTCTGCCGGCCTCTACCTCCTGAGTCCTGGGGTTATAGGGTACACCACCATGCCCAGCTTTCTTGCTTGCTTAAATCTCTCTTTCAATTTATTTATTTTATTTTACATACGTGTTTTGCTTTTGTATATGTATGTGTACCATGTTTCTGGTGTGTGGCGAAGTCAGAAGAAGGCCCAGGGTTCCCTGGAACTGTGGTTACCAATGGTTGTGAGTTGCTTAGTAGGTGCTAGGAACTGAACCTGAGGCCTCCACAAGAGCTGCAAGTGTCCTTCACTGCCCGTCCACCTCTCCAGCCCTTGGAACACTTCTGTAGAACACTTCTTGAAGGTGGCCACTCTTCACCCTCTGTCAGCCACGATGACCGGCACATGGTAAATCCATGGCCAACGTTTATTTTCCCAAAAGAAAAGAACGTAGTGTGTTTTATAGCTGTTGAGTCATCTACGTGTGCACATTAGCAAACTTTCCCTGGATTTCATGAGATGGCTTCACTGGTAAAGGGCCCTGCTGCCAAGCCTACGTCTCTGAGTTTGAACCCCCGTGGACGGTGGAAGGAGAAAACTGAGTCCAACAAGTTGTCTTTTGACCTCCACGCATAGGCCACGGCACACCTGTGCTGTCTCCTTCCCCAGATATGCAAATCAGCATAACTAATTTAAAAACTACTCGTCATGATGAAATCCGATGGTCTTTCCTTCTTTCTTTCGTATAGAAAGGAGAATTTAAATACGAAGACAAGTGACAGAGCACTATGGTTTTAGGAAAACTGGTTAAGGACTCACCCTCTATTTAGGCTAGCCAGGAAGAGAAGTTTACAGAGTAGCCTGCAAAAGGGCAAGAGACTGCGTAGGAACAAGAAGACTGCCTGGAACTTACATTATTTTCTTTAACAAATCATATATTCGAAATGTAAAGGCTACAACTGCCATCTTTTCTAAGGCATAGACCATCTGATTTCATGAAGCCAAGTAATTTTTTTAAATTTCATTTTTAATTAGCATAAAATAACAGGTTTCTTATGGCATTTTCATACATTCTCAGTTCTGTTGATTCTCCCACAACCTGTTCCTCTCCTGTTTCCCTGTACACCCATCCCCCATTCCATGTCTCTCCTTATACTCCTCTTCCCTAGCATTCTCTCTTATCCTACGCATTCCATTGCTCTCCCCACCTCTCTACCCTTAAGTCATCTTTCCCTCCTCCCCAGGTCCTCTTTCCACCTCCCTGACCTCTGCTCACGGTTCACTCCCCCGTAAAGAGCACATGAAAGTTGGGAGCTAGGATCTGCATATGAGAGAGAACACGCCAAGCAACCTAAGAAGCAAAAATCAGGGCAGTGGTGATTGCCACAGAATTAAGTTCAGTTTCTGGTGTCGTCTGGTTTTACAGTGCACAAGAGAACAACTCCAAGCATTTTTCAAACACCTGCCCCTGATACAGCTAACATGGGCGAGTGTGAGACTGCCATACAGCCCACCCAGCTAGCACGGGCAAGTGTGGGATTGACCATACAGCCCACCCTGTGAAACTCTTCCTTTTTTTAAAAAAAAATTATTTACTTATTATGTGTACAGTATTATGTCTGTGTGTATGCCTGCAGGCCAGAAGAGGGCACCAGACCTCATTACAGATGGTTTGTGAGCCACCATGTGGTTGCTGGGAATTGAACTCAGGACCTTTGGAAGAGCAGGCAATGTTCCTAAGCACTGAGCCATCTCTCCAGCCCTTTAAAGATTTATTTATTTATTGTTTATATAGTATTCTGCCTACATTCATGCTTGCAGGCCAGAAGAGGGCACCAGATCTCATTACAGATGAGTTGTAAGCCACCATGTGTTTGCTGGGAATTGAACTCAGGACCTTTAGATGAGCAGCCCCAAAACTCTTCCTTCTTATTCCATTTGGATTGCTCAGAGTGGAAGTTGCTCAGCCTCCAACCTCTCAGCCATGTTGCTTCTGGAAGACTCCCACAATGCATCAGAAAAGCACCTGTCCTCAGGTTCCCATGAGAGGTGCAAACATTGCACTCACAAAGCCTCCAGCATTTGGGAAAACTGGAATTTAGCCCTCTCTAGAACAACCAGCAACTCCTAAGAGGCATTTGTTTGGTTAGTTTTTGTTTTTTCTTAAGAATGAAGGCTCCTTATGTAATTGAGGATGACTTTGAATTCCTGGTTTCCTTGCCTCCATGTCCCACCACATTTAGCCTTAAAAGCCATTTTAAAAATTATGTATTATTAGATAATTTCATATATGAATACAATGTATTTAGATCATATTCTCTCTGACTCTACCCTCTTCCACACACCACATCCTGGACCACATCCAGCTTTCTCCCCACTTCGTGTCTTTTTACTTGTTTTTTAAAAAAATCTCACTGAGTGCAATTAATATTGCCTCTATGTTCATTGGTGTGGGCCATCCACCAATGAGCCACTCTTATGGGCCATATGCTGAACAAAATGGACTCTCTTTCCCTCGGCAGTCACCTGTAATATCTCCTCTGTTAGATGTGCGGTTTCACGAGGCCCTCTCCCACACAAGTTCGAATTGTTGGCTGGCTTGACTGTTGGCAGGTCCTGGGAAGACAGCTTCAGCCACTTTGAGTTCATGAGTGCACCGCTGGTGCTGTATCCAAATAATGCTTCTTTTGACATGGTCCTCTTTGATTCTTACAATCTGTCTGTCCCCTTCTGCGATATCCCCTGAGCCTTGGCGGGGTGTGTGTGATATAGGTATCACTTATTCTCTGAACTTTAAAAGGTATTTTTGTTTGTTTGTTTGTTTTTTGTTTTTCGAGACAGGGTTTCTCTGTGGCTTTGGAGCCTGTCCTGGAACTAGCTTTTGTAGACCAGGCTGGTCTCGAACTCACAGAGATCCGCCTGCCTCTGCCTCCCGAGTGCTGGAATTAAAGGCATGCGCCACCACCGCCTGGCCTAAAAGGTATTTTTTGAAGCTAATAAGATGCTTCCAAAAAAAGCCCTTAAAACAATATTTAAGTCTCAATTTTTTGTACAGTTTGGCCTGGAACTCACTATAAGGTCCATGCTAGTCTCAAACTCAGGATCCTCCTGCCTCTGCCTCTAAGTGTTAGGATTATAGTTGTGCACCATGACAGGTGCCTATTTTCTTGAATCTATAAAAAAAGAAAATAACCACTGCTAGGCACACCTTCATTCCTAGCATTTGGGAGGCAGCCACAAGTAGATCCCTTTGAGGCTAGCCTAGACTACATAGCAAGTTCCAAGAAGCTAGAGCTACTTAAGGAGACCTTGTCTCCAAAAGAAAAGGAAAGATACCCAAGAGTTGAAACAGCTCACTTGGTAAAGTTCTTGCCTAACATGCGCAAAGCACAAGCTAGCTTTCCTGCCTGGTATGGCATGACAAATCAGGCACAGTGGGACAAACTGTGATAGTCACAGCATTCTGGAGGGGGAGGCAAGAGGATCAGAAGTTCAAGGTCATTCTCAGTCCATTGTGGGTTTGCCGATAGCCTATTATACAAGAAACAGTGTCTCTAAAAGAAAAGTAAGAGGGAGGGAAGGAGGGAAGGAAGAAGGGAGAGAGTAATCTATGAAAGTTTCCATAATTTCTCCAAACATAAGAACAAGGAGAAAGTGAGGTCTGACAACTGGAATGTAAACCCTGGACTCAGCTACTAACTTAGCATCATCCCCTCCTCAGCATCACTGGGCCGAGTGGAAAGATGCTACCTGGAAGCCGCAGATTGGAAAGCAGACGACAAACCGGAGCTTGAAACCAGGCTGTGCCAGCAATACTGGTCATGTGACCTGGAGGAAATTACTTAACTTCTTTAAGGCTCTGTGTCCTCATTTTGCAACGCTGTGGTGAAAATCTGATATGCAGCAGCTGTAGCAGCCGCGCTCTGGGAGGCCAGCAGGAGCAAACAAATGCGTCCACGCTGACTGTTCCACAGAGGGAGTTAACGGATATTCACTCCTTGCCTCCCTCACGTTCAGATCCAGCCAAAGGTTGCCTCCCTTTCTCTCCTTCAGTGTTGTTCCCGAAGGTGACCAAGGTCTATTTTTAGCCATAAAAATAAAAACAAAAATGAGTGAAAAGCCAAGAGGGAATATGCAGTGAAAATGGATTGAAATTTCAATTTCCTTCAAGGGAAAGTTTAATTGTTCTGTTAGATCAAATGTCCTGTGTTGCTCAGTGAACAAAATTTCACGCTTTAACGTTGGAAAGGGTTTACTTAAGAGTATTGTGAAATGGTCTTAAGACAAAGTAATAAAGGCCCAGAGAAATGGTGCAGGGAAAACCGACAGCCTGAGTTTGGTCCTGGGAGTTCATATGGTAGAAGAGAATCAATTTCTGCAGGTTATCTTTTGATCTTCATGTGTGTGTAGGGAATGAACACATACAAATTTATTTTTTGGTTTTGTTTTGGTTTTTTTTTTTTTTGTTGTTGTTGTTTCTGTTTTTTTATTCAATGTAGTCCTGGCTATCCTGGAACTCACTCTATAGACCAGGCTGGCCTCAACTCAGAAATCCTCCTGCCTCATCTTCTCAAGTGCTGGGATTAAAGGCTTGTTCCACTTTTTTTCTTTTTTAAAAAAGAAAAGCGACTATTATCAAACTGCTTCTCTAATTATTTTTATAGATCCTTTATGAAGACACTACAGATCAGTAGTTGAGCACACAGATTTAACCCAGACCAACTAAGATTAAAGTCTAAACTGTCACTTCTTTTCCCTGTGGGCTTGGGCAGTTTGCTAATGAGTCTGTGCTGTAGCGTACTCATCCGTATCACATTTTATAATCTCATGAGGCTGCTATTATTGCTATCATTTCACAGACAAGGAAAGAAGTCATAGATGACAATGGTAAGACTATTTAACACATTGCCAGGCACATATTAAAAGATGAAAATGCTGAGCTTAAAGAAATCCGTATCCCCCTGTTTGCTGAGCAAAGAGTACTGACTCTCAGGCATTGTGTGTGGAAAGATGAAGTCAGAATGACTTATTGTCTGTTTACTTCTGTGTGTCTGAAGAGCACAGCCAGAGTGCCCATACAGCAGAGTCATCCCTGTAGGTGCTCAGTAGATATTTGTCAATCAAATGAGTAGAGGCTATGAAGAACACACAGGAATCCTGTCCTGGATCTTCCCAGTTAGAAGCAGAGAGGTAGTTCCCATGCCTACCCAGTCTCTCTAAATTCCTTGGTACTTCCTTCTTCATCTGAAAGCTTCAGGAAAGTCATTGCAGGACCCGCCTTACTGAAAGGTGAGAAAAAACAAAACCCTCTCCACATCGCTTGAGCTGTCATCCCTGTAAATTTCAAAGTTCAAAAAAGTAGGTCATTCACATCTAATTAAGAAATGGGAGTAGACTGTTCATGAAAAGTGTCAAGTCTCACCGCAACGTTAGAAGAGAACATGAAGTTGGAATGAATTAATAACTAAACTTGGGGAGATACCGTATTTTTATTCTTTCTTTCTTTTTTTTTTTTTTGGTTTTTTGAGATAGGGTTTCTGTAGACCAGGCTGGCCACGAACTCACAGAGATCCGCTTGCCTCTGCCTCCCAAGTGCTGGGATTAAAGGTGTGCGCCACCACTGCCTGGCTGAAAATACCGTATTTTCAACAGTCATGTTTTGATCTTAAGTAGAAATAGAAACTTGAGTTTAAAAGTTAGTTTTCAGAGTCTGGAGAGATGGCTCAGCAGTTAAGAGGTTGTTCTTTCAGAGGACTTGAGTTTGATTCTCAGCACCCACATGGTGGCTTGCAACCATCTTTAACTCTAGTTCCTGGGGCTCTAACACCCTCTTCTGGCCTCTGAGAGCACCAGATAGAAAAATGGTACACAATCATACATACAAGCAAAACATTCATACACAGAATAATAAAACATAGTACATCTTTTTTTGTAAAGGTTAATTTAGATTGTTCATGGTCAAGAAGTAAAACCAATCCCAAATGTCAGAGTTGTTTAGAGAGTTATAATGCTGCTGCTCCCATTTAAAACATTTCAAATAATCAAGGGGAGAAAGGAGGAAAAAAACAGCAAAAACAAATTTTACTTGTAATATGCTATGATGGGCCAGGTGGTGATGGCACACCCTTTTAGTGGCAGCACTCAGGAGGCAGAGGCAAGTAGACCTCTGAGTTTAAGGCCAGCCTAGTCTACAGAGTGAGTTCCAGGACTGCCAGGCTACACAAAGAAACCTTGTATCAATAAAACAAACAAGAAGCTGGGCGGTGGTGGCGCACGCCTTTAATCCCAGCACTTGGAAGGCAGAGCAGGAGGTTCTCTGAGTTTGAGGCTAGCCTGGTCTACAAGAGCTAGTTCCAGGACAGGTTCCAAAGCCACAGAGACACCCTGTCTCGAACAACCAAAAGAAAAGAAAAGAAAAACAAACAAAACAAAACAAAAAACCAGAGGAACAAAGGAAAGAAGGGGGAAGGGAGAGAGGGGGGAGAAAGGAAGGAAGGCAGGAAGGAAGGAAGGAAGGAAGGAAGGAAGGAAGGAAGGAAGGAAGGAAGGAAGGAAGGAAGGAAGAAAAGCTACAATGTAACTTAACACTTGTATGCCAGTAATGAATAAATTTGTTTTAGGTGAAAGTATACTTTGCATTCACTGTGACTCCTGCAACAAAAGCAAATCATCTGAAGATTTAGGATTTGGTTTAGAGACAGACAATTCAAGGCTAGAATGCTAACATTCTTTTAAGACTTATGTATAGTTTATGTGTATGTGTGTTTTACCTGCACGTCTGTCTGTTCACCATGTGCATGCTTGGTGTGTGCATGGAGGGGCCATGTGGGTGCTGGGAATCCAACCTAGGTCTTCTGCAAGAACAGCCAGTGTTCTTAAGCAATGAGCTAACTCTTCAGCTTTGAGAATGCTAACACTGTAATCTATTCCATTACTGGTATATGAAACTGAGCACGTGACACACAAAACTATGTATTGACACACATGCACATACCTATGATTCTAGGGCAGATTAGATGGTTGCTATAAATTACTTACCACAATGATGCATGTGTTCAGTAAATAATTTTTTTGTGTGGCTGGAGAGACAGCTGTGGGTGCTGGGAACCGAACTCTTATATTTTGGTTGTGAGCCTAGCCTTTAATGGCTGAGGAGTAAATAATTTTTATGACCAGAAAAAGGTGGCAGAACTTAGAGGTCACACCTCTTGACAATAGTTTCTTGAATCCAAGAGTTCCCAGATGATCCAATAAAAGCAGAATTTTATTGGTATGTTTTCTTGTATGTTTACAACAAATTGTTTAAAAGGCAAATAGTATTGAATTGGAGAACGGATAGTTTAGGATTAGGGAAACATAAGCACCAAGTCCTGATCTGAACACTTTAACGTAATATGAACTTGAACTGGTAGTGATTTATTGTTTTTGAGAGTTGGGCTTCCTGCCTGAAAATAATTCCTGATATTTTTTTAAACAGTGCTTATAAATTATTGGCATGCTCTTAAAAACAATAGTGGGTCCTTTAGTCTCCGGCCTTGTAACAATCCTGCACTGGTAAAGAGCTCTAAGCTAAGGGGCCCGGCTTCCCATCAGGTAGGCTGCAGCAGACCCAACACCTCACCAGCACACATGCCGGATGCCCACTGCTGTGCACTGGGAGGTTCTCTCCAGGGTCCACCAGCAGGAACCTTTTACCGTCTTCCATCCTGGTCCCCTCATCTCACTTGTACTCTCTTGACTGACAGAAGATTTCCCTCGAATATGGAATTTAGGAACTTGAAGAAGAGTGGGCTAAAGAAAACAGTCCTGTTCAGCATTTGGTTGTTGGAAGATACTGCACTTCTACCTCACCTCAAGCAGATAATTGACTTCTTTCATGACAGCCACTCACAGCAGCTCTGAGGTATCCAGAGAGAACTTTGGAGTGACTCGAGGCTTGGCCCAACCTCCTGGTATTTAATTAATGTGTGGTCTTCCATTGATTGCTACTTCCCTTGAACTATGGATGCTTCTTGAAGCTAAACAAAGTCATTAATACAAAAACGCCTTTTCTTTTATTTCTTCCCTTTCTTTTCCTCCCCTAAGCCTGAGTCCTCAATTTATTTCATTTTGTAACCTCACGAGAAAGATGAATTAATATTGTGAGGGTGGGGGAAAAGGTGTTTGGTGAAAAGTGAAGTTTTGAAAACCTGTAAAGATGGAAATGCAAACCCACAAGGAATGGGCAGTTCACATAACAATTCACAAAGCAAATGGGCTGCGCTCAAGTTGGCTTCCACCCTTGTTGGGCAGGCTGCATTTGGCATCACGTATGTTGTTGGTAGAAGCTCCACAATTATCCACAAGACATCGTGTAAGAAGGCCATTTTACTTTCCCATAGAAAGCTCTATATGGAAGAGAAATGACCTTCAATATACTTTCAAGAATCTGCCAAGACCAGTCAGTAATGCTGCAATGCCCTGAGGTGTCCCACAGTGCTAAGCAGTCTGTGGTATTTGAGAGCCCTGGGTACCCTGTGATGACTTGCCTTTCTTTGAAACTCAGGGATGCAAACAGCCATGGGTCAACTGATGCTGGGTCTCTATCCTGCCATTGTGCTCCTAACTTGGAGTGATGACATCATTCTACAGGGTTTCCTTATTCTTCTTATAGTTGTGATTTTTCTCTTGTACTTGAGGTTCCCATGGTCCAGTAAGTGGCCAAAGAGCTGGAAGGAGATGTACAGGGTGGCCGTGCTATTGCTACTGCTTGGAGGACCAGTTTATGGTGACAGCAGCGGTAGTTGCCTCTGAGGAATGTTCTCTCAGGGCCTTGTGGGCTGAGTGACATTCTGAATGTTCCAGAGGTTCACCTTGGACTTATCTCTGTAGCTGAGTGTTGTCTGAAATACTGCTTGCTGGCTTTGAAGTCAAGGTTGCACACAACTGCCTGTGGGCACTCTCTCTGGGCTTTGTCTGGCAGACTGTGCAGTCTTGGACCACACTATGAACATAGTACAACAAAGAGCTGCAGGGGCTGTGTGGTGTTGGTTCAGTTTACAGGAGACTCTAGCTGCTGAGCTCTAATTCCTCGGGTACACTCTACACCTCAACATACCCTAGGTCTAAATAGTCTAAAGTATTGAAGTAATATTTGCCAATACAACATTAGCCAATCCCAACCAAGAAATGAATGGTATCTGTGTCTGCACTTTTCAGTGTTAGAGAGCCTGGAATTCCAGCCCAATGGTTCACCGGTGCATCATCTTCCCTGATGTGAAAGGTGGCCTGCCTCGTCACGTGACTTTTCCTGGAGAGATGTTCACCCATTGAAAAGAGACTACACGTTATCTCACCCAAGTCTCGCTTGGTGAACCCATGAGTTTATGGGCTTCTTTACAGGGCCACAGCTGACTCACAGACAGCTACATCCCTGAAAAGCGTCTTCCGGGGATGGGTGATGAACGCTCCAGCCTTGGAGCCTCCTCCCTAACTGGCAGACAGCTCAGCTGACCTGAGAGTCTGCACTGCCCAACGCTTGTTTACCACTAATATATAGCCTCAGGGGAGGGGCCTTGTGAGACCTGTAAATCTCTGAGCTTCCTGAGTCTTCGAAGTTTTGGAAGCTTTCAATTTGAAGGAAATCACTGCAGAGTGGCGCTAACGTGTGCTCGTGAGAGGTGACGCATCCACTCAAGAGCCTCTTTTCAGTGCCTGCTTATCTCCCCAGCTGTGGAAAACATCTGCAGATGCTCCTTCTGAGCTTCAGAGCCACACTTGCAGCTCTCGATTGGGTTCCATGGCCTGAGTCATGCTCCCCAACCCCGCAACCTACAGAGGTCATCTAGTCCTCCTCTTCTTGTGATTTCCAACACCACCTTCTTCATCTGGGCACTTAGTGCCAAGGCCTGCGTCCAATACACAGTGGCTCCCACACCACGCTTAACAGCAGGCTTAGAGGAATTATGTTCAGACTCATTATAAGTTCCTGGCAGGGCATCCCCAAAGTATCTAGTTGGGGCCAGGTGGTGTAACATTCACCATTGATCCTAGTGCCCCTGCAGATCTATGAGCTTGAGGCCTGGTCTACATATGGAGTCCCAGGCCAATCAGGGCTACATGGTGAGACCCTGTCTGGAAAAACAAAACAAACAACCAAGTTGATTAATCCATTTATACTGTTTTTCTCGTCTTTTCTTGCATTATTGGTAACTTCTCTTCTTTGGGAAGCCGACATTTCCTGCTGTTTTTCTCTTCCCAACTATTGGCAGTCTTTAGTACAAATTGCATTAGTCTGGGGAACTTCGGAGAATCTCTTTCATAGGGGCAACTAATATTGAACATCAGCGAAACAACTCTTTGGTGCTATAGAACATTTTGATCTTTTGGGTTTTTTTGTTTCTTTGGAGACAAGATACTGCTAGTGGCCCTGGTAGACCTGAAATTGATTATATAGACCAAATTGGCGTTGAGTTAACAGAGATCCTCTTCCCTCTGCCTCCTGAGTCCTAGGATTGCCTCACAACACCAGGTGTGTGTTACACTGTTACTGAGGCTAGAGAGACAGAGAGATGAAGGGGATGTGAGAAGAGAAAGGAGCTCCTCATCCTGGAGTCTATGCTCTCACCAAGAATGACCAGGATGGAGAGATGGTCCAGCAGTTAAGAGCACTTACTGCTCTTTATAGAGGACCTGAGTTCAGTGCCCAGAACCACATCAGACAGCTCACAACCACCTGTAACTCCATCCTCATGGGATCTGACATCACATGTAACATGTATACACACACACATATACACACACCCGCAATAAATATTATTTATTTAAAAAGAATCCTACCATAATTAAGATTTTCTTTGAACTTTGCCTATACAGGAACAATATCACTTTTATGTAGAGCTGTTTTTAATAATAATTTAAAGTATCAACAGAGGCCTAATCATCCCTCTGACACTTTTCCTGGTTCTAAACCTATAATTTGCTAGGAAACTCAGAAGAAATCCCATTTACAGAAAAAATTTTTTTCACCCCCTTATGAAGCCTTTGTGACACCATGTTTACCTCATCTGACTGAAATCCTGTTAGAGGCACTGCCACAGCCATCCCATAATCCATTGCTCCACAATGAGGGAAAGAGCCAGGTAGTGGTGGCTCACGCCTTTAATCCCAGCACTCAGGAGGCAGAGGCAGGAGGATCTCTGTGAGTTCAAGGCCAGCCTGGTCTACAAAGACAGTTCCAGAACAGACAGAGCCATTACACAGAGAAATCCCTCCTCAAGATAAAACAAAACAAAAAGATGGGGGAAAGAGGAGAAATGTTTCTTATTGCTTTCATATATAATTTAAAAGCCACTAAAATTGTATATGTGGCTAATGCTAAGATACTCAAACATGGCTGTCTTTGAGAAGCCCATATCCTCTCTCTTTCTAATAATCTCCAGGCTTAAATAGGTATTTAAAAATCTCTTCTCAGTAAACTTTAACTGTTCTCCACACTGGCTTACCTTGAAATCCTTCTCATGGCAGAGAAGATCCCTGGTCTGGGGCGTGAGGGATGGCTCAGTGATTAAAAGCTGGTACTGCCCTGGCAGGGAACCCAAGTTTGACACCCAGCACCCACATTGGGCAGCTCACGGTTGCCCCAGGGATCTGATGCTTCTGATCTCCTTGGGCACACAGACACGGGGACAGGCACATGTACACACGCTTGCACGCGTGTGCGCGCGGGCACACATGCATACAACAACTACTACAATTACTACTAATAATAATAGTAATAAATCTGGCCGGGCGGTGGTGGCGCACGCCTTTAATCCCAGCACTTGGGAGGCAGAGGCAGGCGGATCTCTGTGAGTTCGAGACCAGCCTGGTCTACAGAGCTAGTTCCAGGACAGGCTCCAAAGCCACAGAGAAACCCTGTCTCGAAAAACCAAAATAAATAAATAAATAAATAATAATAGTAATAAATCTGAGAGAGGAGAGAGATCAAGCAAGCATGTGAGCATGAATCCCAGCTTTAAGTAACTAGAGGTCACTGAATAGCATTCCTTAGGCCACTACCAGCGGTTGCCCAGGGCAGCAGTTCCGCTCACTGCTGCTGACCGCACCAAAGCTTTCTCATTGTTTATATGAAATTCAAATGCAGCTGAGCGTCTGTGTTTGTTTTGGCAACGCCAGTCACAGGGTCTCACCCTAAGTACTAACTTGGATGAGGAGTTTGGAGGTCATCATTTACCAGAATTATGCCTTTTAAGGCTCTGTGTTCATTAATTGATTCATCCCCAAGCATTCCTAAGGAGAAAGAAAGAAGCCTTTTCTCCCATCCGACACAAGCTTTGGCTAGGAGTCCTGTACTGGGGAAGAAGCACCATGGCCCCGGGGTTTCAGCTTGATATTAAGTGTCCTTCATCTGTCCAGGTCCAGGGCATCGCTCTCTCCTCTTAACTCAGAGACATATTGCGGACATCCCTTGAAACCAGAGCATCGGACACTAACCTTAAGATTCCTCATTCCTGTCGTGTCCTTAATATCAGTCTGTCCTTAGAAGGCCCCTCAAGCTGCCACAGAAACAGAAACCTTACATACTCCGCAAACAACCTCTTTCTTTTGTCTGCCTCTTAGTGCAGAAGGTTGTGAAGCCTGGATTTGTTCTTGCGGCAGCTCTTTCATATTTTCCTTACAGGAACATCTCATGGACCTGCCTCCTCCCATCCATTTCTCCAGCCAGCTGTGCCAATTAAATCTGTCCTCATCTGGGGCCTGGATTGCAGCATCCTGGTCCTTTCAGGTCCTTGCATTTGTGCAATGCCTAGCAAACCTATCGTTGTGCAGCATTCTTTTCCCCACTGGGATTTTTCTCTGAACCAGTTGCAATGAAGCTGTATTTCCTGTTGGACAAACCAATGCCCAGCTCCACAGCCCCACTCTCAAAGCCCCAGAGCCCAACTTCTTTCTCCTGCCTGACTGCCTATCATAAACCCATGTTCTCAAATTTCCATGGAAGCCTCTGAACCTCCTTGCTGCTTCTATCTGCAGAGGCCTGTCATCACATCTGCCTTGACTACCCCAACCCCTTCCCTCTTCTGGGTCAACCCCCAGCCTTCCTCTTCAAAATCCAGTCAGTAGATGAGATAATCGCCAATCTTTGGATGGAGCAGCTTTGTCCAAGGGAAGATCTCAAAAGAAAAACGAAGGAAAATTCCAGGAGGTTGGCTTACGTAAGAGTGAAAAACTTCGTATCAAACTACAATATAAACAAAACAAATGGATGTAGAAAAGTACAGCATGCAAGAGGTAAAGTTAACATTCTTTTTAAAATGTATTACATTTGTTTTGTGTGTAAGTATGTATGTATGTGTGTGTGAGAGAGAAAGAGACTGTGTGTGTGTGTGTGTGTGTGTGTGTGTGGACGCGCGTGTGTATAGGTCAGAAGACAGCTGTCAGGGTGGCTGTCTCCTTTCACTGTGTATGTTCCAGGGATTGGACTCAAGTCTCCAGCGGCGTCACAAGCTTCCTTACCTGCTGAGCCATCTCTCTGGCACCAAACTTAAAATTCTTATTAATATAATTTGTAAATTAATAAAAAATATATATCTCAAAAGAAAATGATGATCAGAGATACTTCTTAGAGAAGACCGTACCCACGCTCTGGGCTATGCCTTTCTTTATCTTATTCAGTATATGTAAAGTGTATATTAAAGTGTCTTGGATGGTGGCTAGAGAGAAGGCTCCGTGGCTAAGAACAATTACTGCTAGTGCAGAGCATCCGGGTTTGGTGCCCAGCACCCACACCAGACAGCTCGGAGCCTCCAGTAACTCCAGTTCTAGGGTATCCGACACCCTCTGGTCTCTGTAGGCACCTGTACAAACATGACATGCATAAACTCATGCAGGAACACACACATACATAAAAATAATAAGAAAAATAAAGAATAGAATAAATAAGAAATCTTTTAAAAGTCTTAAGCATGTATCTTTAATAAAACTCCAGTTCTGTCTCATACTGACTAGTCCTGAAATTATCTGAAAGAAGGAGGGAGGGAGGTTGGTAGATATCACCCTGTGATACAAAGTAGAAAGGGCCGAGATCATAGCAAACACTAAAGCCTTCGTACAGAGCAAACGTAAATTTAAACTTTTACCTTTTCTTTGAGTGAATGGGGATTCTCTAGAAGGAAGATGGGAGTACAAGCATGGGAATTTTTAGGCATGGGTTTTAGCTTGTACTTCTTTAACTGTGGACTTGGAGATGGTTCAGTAGACAAAGCGCCTGCCCAGAACATGTAAAGTCAAGTAGGCATCTGTAATCCCAGCAGAGATGGGATCCCAGGGCAAGCTGGCTGTGGGACTAGCTGAGCTGGGAGCTTCTGGTTCAGTGAGAGAGCCGGGCTCAATAAATAAAGTGGAGGGAAGTCAAAGAGGACACCTCAGTGTCAACTTCCAGCCTCTCCAAGCATGTGCACATATGGGCACCTGAATGCACACATGAGCCGACATGCATGGGAACATGAAGGCACATATATACACAAAGAAATTAAAAATAACCAAATAACATATGCTTACATGTCTTACTACTTTCGTGTAAGTTACCAATTTTTCTACAATAAATATGTACTCTTTCTGGAATGGCAAGCATATGTAAATACATTTAAAAACCATACAACAATGAACGGAAATGTGGAGGGAAAAAATGCACTGTATTTATTTACCTAATTATTTGGGGATTTTGAGACAGAGCCTCACTATGTAGCTCAGGCTGGCTTGGAACTCACTATACACACTAGGCCTTAGCCGCCTGAGTACTGGGACTGTATGTGCCACTGGGACTGTATGTGCCGCTGGGCCCAGCTGCAAAGTGAGTTTTATTATTCCAGTAGATCAGGCTTAGTGATCTCTAGCCGCCCCTAACGAAGCTGTGATTAACTTCTCAAGCGTGGAATCCTCCCCTCAGGAAGTTAAGATTAAAAAAGGAAAAAAGCACACAATGTGCTGCTACAGTACTCGACACTTTGTAAACACATGATTGCTTGTTGTTATTCTGCTTTAGCCTCGGATGACACATGGTTTTGCTTTTCTGCCGTAGTAGGTAAAATGCCTGATAGATAGACTTTTATAAAATCTATACATCAAATGTTCTTCACTCCTTCCTCCCCTTCCCCGCTGTCTCCCATCTGCCCGACCTACCTGTTTGCTCCTGAGTTTACCCTGTTTCTTATGGGCCAGCCATTCCTACATACTCCAGATCGAAGGTTTTTCCAAAAGCCATCTTAGCAGCCTCCCTAAGGGTCACCAGCAAACAGTGCCTCCCATCTTCTCACACCTGCACCCTGCCGGCTCAGTATCAGGAAACAGAGCTGTCCTTGGGACGTGCCTGTGCTCCCCTGCTCAGCCGACCTGCTCTTTCCTCCAGGCAGAGGCTCATTCTGTTCCTCAGATGGCTTCCTGCATGCCTGTGCTCATCAGCGTTAGACTAAGTTTATGGTATTCTTCTCTTCACTTCCTTTTCCCCCCACTCCCTCCTTTTTTACCTCCCCCTGAAAAAGAATTCTTTTTCTTTTTTTCTGATATAACTTGTGTTTGCTTGGAAAAAGTAGACTCGGTGGCTCTTGTATACATGATCCAAAGGCACAATACTGAATATACCTCCTTTGTCATCATGGAAACATACACTGAACACGTTATGATAGCTAAGAGGATAATAGAACAACAGCATGATGTAACTGTGAAACTAGAAGCCCTTCCCTCCCAGATCCCCGTGATTATTAAGATACAATTATGGGGTTTAGTGTTAGGGCAGGTTTGAATTCTGTCTCTAACACTATACAGCTTAAGTAATGTCCTTATCTGGGCCTTAGCACCAATGTCTGCATTAAGATGATCACATCTGGATCACATAGTGGCAATAAAATGCCTGTAGTCTATGTATGACAAGAACTTTAAATCTTTGAAGAAAGAAATTGAAGAAGACACCAGAAAATGGAAAGCATATTTAACAAATGGTGTTGGCATAACTGGATATACATGTAGAAGAATGAAAATAGACCCATATCTATCACCATGTACAAAACTCAAGTCCAAATGGATCAAAGACCTCAACATAAAGCCAGCCACACTGAACCTTATAGAAGAGAAAGTGGGAAGTACACTTGAACACATTGGCACAGGGAACCACTTCCTAAATAGAACCCCAGCAGCACAGACACTGAGAGAAACAATTAATAAATGGGAC
>PVIU01003216.1:86934-150359 GCA_004026605.1 Ondatra zibethicus | reverse complement strand
GTAGACCCATTTATTTAAGATTCTCTTTCTCCATATGGACAATCAGTAGACCCATTTATTTAAGATTCTCTTTCTCCATATGGACAATCAGTAGACCCATTTATTTAAGATTCTCTTTCTCCATATGGACAATCAGTAGACCCATTTATTTAAGATTCTCTTTCTCCATATGGACAATCAGTAGACCCATTTATTTAAGGAGTTGTTTCCCCACTGCTGTGTGTTAACATCTTTGTCCCCAAACAAACTTCCACTTGTGTCTGGGATTTTCTGAAGGCTCCATATGCTAACCCGCTGCTATATTTTTCTATCCTCGTACTAATACGTGGTCGTAATTACTGTAGCTTTATAGTAAACACTGCAATAAGACTTTCAATTGTGTTCTCCCCCACCATCCCGTAAGGCAGAAAAGTGTGTATCCCAGGTTACTGCCCACCTCAAGAATCGTTGAGAGAACCCAACACACAGACTAGACTGAAGCTCCAAATACATTCCCTAATGCCACATCAAAGGACTGGGCCACCCAGAAGTTTGCCATGTTTCATTAAAGAAAGCTATATTTAGAAATTGACATTTGGTTTAAGGAGGCTCACACACATAGCTAACTCTCCCTAGAGAGTTAGTCCCTGGAGACTAGAAGAGTTTCACCTTATCCTTCATACGCTTTAGGAGTCATTGGGGCAGCACCCTTCCATGGCTGAACGGCTTGACTCACTGTTGTTTTATTAGCACGGGCCAATGTGTGTGGAGCACAGGCTCCAGACCATGTGAAGTCAAGAGACACTGACCTAGAAATGGAATCTCTTGCCTTCACACCCAGGAGAACTAACAAGTACAGAAGTGATTTTTTTTTTATGTGGATACCAATGTTAAATTTACTTTGTTCTCTCAATAACATGCTAAAATGGGGATCAAGTGACATCATGAACACTTTGGACTTACTGAAGTCATTATTCCCTGAATTTGAAATTCTTCTTTATGATCAGTCCTGATCTCTCTCAGAAGCTAGTTACCCTGAGATTCTTTGTGGGGTTCTTTCTTCTACTCAGAGAGAAAAGGCAAGTCCTGGCAGCAGCTCCCCATCTTTCAGTGCCAGCTACTGACTGGGTGCTTCGGGTACCAGGCACCGTGTTAAGCATCTTGCCGGCATTGTCACATTCAACACAAAACATTTAAGCGGTTTAAAACATAACACTGTTATGGTCCTTTTTCTGCAGGAGGACATTGAAGCACGGAGAGATTCATTTGCTCAGGATCACACCGATATAAGTGCTGAAAACTCACCCCGGAGGAGTAGACGCCAGGAAATAACCAAATTGATGGCTGATACCAATAGAATAGAGACAAAGAAAACAACACAAAGAATCAATGGAACAAAGAGCTGGGGTTTGTTTTTTTTTTTTTTTGAGAAAATTAACAAGATAGACAAACCCTTATCCAAACTTCTCAAAAGGTAGAGAGAGAACATCCAAATTAATAAAATCAGAAATGAAAAGGGGGACATAACAACAGACACTGAGAAAATCCAGAGAATCATTCAGTCATACTTCGAAAATCTGTACTCCATAAAATTGGAAAATCTAAAAGAAATGGACATTTTTCTGGATAGGTACCACATACCAAAATTAAATCAAGACCAGATAAACAATTTAAATAGACCTATAAGCCCTAAGGAAATAGAAGCAGTCATCAAAAGTCTCCCTACCAAAAAAACCCAGGGCCAGATGGTTTCAGCACAGAATTCTACCAGAACTTCAAAGAAGAAGTAGTACCTATACTCCTCAAATTGTTACACACAATAGAAACCGAAGGAACACTGCTAAACTCTTTTTATGAGACTACAGTTAACTACAGTTATCCTGCTACCTAAACCACACAAGAACTCAACTAAGAAAGAAAATTACAGACTAATCTCCCTCATGAACATATGATGCAAAAAATACTCAATAAAATACTGGCAAACCAAATCCAAGAACACATAAAAAAAAAATCATCCACCATGATGAAGTAGGCTTCATCTCCCGAGATGCAGGGATGGTTCAACATACAAAAATCAGTCAGTGTAATCCATTATATAAATAAACTGAAAGAAAAAAATGCATGATCATCTCATTAGATGCTGAAAAAGCCTTCGACAAAATCCAATCCCCCTTCATGATAAAGGTCTTGGAGAGATCAAGGATACAGGGACATACCAAAACATAATAAGGGCAAAAATCGGCAAGCCAACAACCAATATCAAACTAAACGGAGAGAAATTCAAAGCAATTCCACTAAAATCAGGAATAGGACAAAGCTGCCCACTCTCTCCGTATCTATTCAACATAATACTCGAAGTTCTAGCTACAGCAATAAGACAACAAAAGGAGATGAAGGGGATACAAATTGGAAGGGAAGTAGACAAACTTTCCCTATTTGCAGATGACATGATAGTAATACATAAGTGACTCCAAAAACTCTACCAGGGAACTCCTACAGCTGATAAACACCTTCAGTAATGTGGCAGGATACAAGACCAACTCAAAAAAAAATCAGTAGCTCTCATATATACTGATGATAAATGGGCTGAGAAGCAAATCAGAGAAACATCACCCACTATAATAACCACAGATAACACAAAATATCTTGGGGTAACACTAACCAAACAAGTGGAAGACCTGTATGACAAGAACGTTAAGTATCTGAAAAAAGAAATTAAAGAAGATATCAGAATATAGACAGATCTCCCATGTTCTTGGACAGGAAGGATCAACATAGTAAAAATGGCCATCTTACCAAAAGCAATCTATAGATTCAGTGCAATCCCCATCAAAATCCCAACACAATTCTTCACAGACCTTAAAAAAACAATACTCAACTTCATATGGATAAACAAAAAAAACCAGGATAGCCAAAACAATCCTGTACAATAAAGGAACTTCTGGAGGTATCACAATCCCTGACTTCAAGCTCTACTATAGAGCTATAGTGATAAAAACAGCTTGGTATTGGCATAAAAACAGACACATGGATCAACAGACAAATAGAATTGAAGACCCTGATATTAACCCACACACCTATGAACACCTGATTTTTGACAAAGAAGCTAAAATTGTACAGTGGGAAAAAAAGCATCTTCAACAAATGGTGCTGGCATAACTGGATGCTGATATGTAGAATACAAAGAGATCCATCTCTAATCCCCTCGAACAAAACTCAAATCCAAATGGATCAAAGACCTCAAAATAAATTCAGTTATACTGAACCTGATAGAAGAGAAAGTGGAAAGTAGCCTTGAACACATGGGTACAGGAGACCACTTTCTAAATATAACACCAGTAGCACAGAAACTGAGAGCAACAATTAATAATTGGGATCTCCTGAAACTGAGAAGCTTTTGTAAGGCAAAGGACATGGTCAATAAGATGAAATGACAGCCTACAGAATAGGAAAAGATCTTCACTAACCCCACATCTGACAGAGGAATGTTCTCCAAAATATACAAAAAACTCAAGAAACTGAACACCAAAATACCAAATAATTCAATTTAAAAATGGGGTACAGGTCTAAACAGAGAATTCTCAACAGAAGAAACTCAAATGACCAAAAGACATTTAAGGAATTGTTCAACATCCTTAACCATCAGGGAAATGTAAATCAAAATGACTCTGAGATACCATATTACACCTATCAGAATGGCTAAGATCAAAACCACTGATGACAACTTATGCTGGAGAGGATGTGGAGTAAGGGGAACAGGGCCTCCACTGCTGGTGGCAGTGCAAACTTGTACAGCCACTTTGGAAATCAGTATGGTGGTTTCTAAGAAAATTGTGAATCAATCTACCTCAATATCCAGCAAGACCATTCCTGGGCATATACCCAAAAGACGCACAATCATATCACAAAGACATTTGCTCATCTATGTTCATAGCGCCATTATTTGTAATAGCCGGAACCTGGAAAAAACCTAGATGCCCTTCAATCAAAGATTGGATAAGGAAAATGTGGTACGTTTGCATAATGGAGTATTACTTAGTGGTTAAAAAAATGACTTCTTGAAATTTATAGGCAAATGGATAGAACTAGAGGGAAAACCATCCTGAGTAAGATAACCCAGACCCAGAAAGACAAAAATGGTATGTATTCACTCATAAGTGGATATTATACATAAAGCAAAGGATAACCAGGCTGAAATCCACAACCCCAGATAAGCTAGGTAAAAAGGAGACTCCTAAGAGGATGGGTCCCAGGAATGGGAAATAGTTAAGACTTCCTGGGTAAACTGGGAGGGGTAGAAGAGAGGGGATGGGGGATGGGAACATGAGGGATTGAGAAAGCTGAGTTGCGGGAGGGATGGAAGGGGAGACGTGAAAGAGATATCTTGATAGAAGGAGCCATTATGGGGTTAGAGACAAACCTGGTGCTAGGAATCCACCAGGATGACCCCAGCTAAGAGTCCTAGCAATAATGGAGAGGATGCCTGAACTGTCCTTTCCCTGCAATCAGTTTAGTGACTACCCTAATTGTCATCATCCAGTAACTGATGGAAGCATATGCAGTGACCCACAGCCAAGCACTGGGCTGAGCTCCTGAAGTTCAGTTGAAGAGAAGGAGGAGGGATCACCTGCACAAGGGGTGGGGGTCAAGATAATGATGGGGAAAACCACAGAGACAGCTGATCCAAACTAGTGAAAGCTAACGAACTCTAGACTGACAGCTGGGAAAACTGCATGGGACCTAACTAAACCTTCTGAATGTGGGTGACAGTTATGTTGGGGGGGGGTCTGTCAGTGAGACCAGGACTTATCCCAGATGCATGAACTGACGTTTTGGAGTCCATTCTCTATGGAGAGATACCTTGCTCAGCCTTGATACAGCAGGGAGGGCCTTGGTCATGCCTAAACTGGTGTGCCAGACTTTGTTGACATCCCGAGGGAGGCCTTACCCTCTCTGAGGAGTGGATGGAGACAGGAAGACGGGGAGGTAGTGTGGGGGGGGCAGAGAAGAGGAGGAAGGAGAAACTGGGGTTGGTTTGTAAAATGAAAAAAAATTAAATAAAAAAAAATGTGTGTGCTGAGAATAGGATTCCAAAACATGTCTACAGACATTATTCCTTCCTACAATGTATTGTGATAAGCACCATTTAGGTTACCTTCCAGTAACTGCTCTCTCTGAGCACTGCCTTCCTCACTGTCCACAGGGAAGATCCCTGTATAGATACATACTATTATCACCCTTCTGGATATAGCTGATTAGCTCATGATCAGATGCCCAATCCAAAGTGGGCCAATTAGAAACTCACTTGACACTCTGAGCAGATCCTGAACACAGAATCGTGGACAACTGATGTCCACCAAAGGATGGATTCCCAAATGACAGCATGGCTGCCAAGGATCCCAGAGCCAACCTCCTTAACTTTCCTATATCATGATTGTTTCTATAGTTCTGTTAGTATTCTTTTTACTCATATCAGTCCCACAAGAGTCCTAACTAAAACATTTGTCATTCAACAAACTTTTGAATATGAAATCCAGGCACTTGGTGGATAGAGGTTACCATGAAAACAAATGATCTCGTATTGGGGCTTGATGGAGCATGTCTGTAATCCCAGCGCTCAGGAGGTTGAGACAAGAGGATTGTGAGTTTAAGGCCAACCTGGACTATATAGTGAGCTCCAGATCCTCCTGGTATTGCCATAGTAAGACTCTGTCTCAAACACAAACACACAGACAACAAAAAGTTACTTTACATAAATAGATAATACGATCAGTTGTGGGAAGTGCTGAAGGAGGAAAGAATGGTGCCACGAGAGAGAACAGGAATTATTTTATTCCTAAGTGAGTTTAGGTGTGTAAAGCATCTGGCCCAGGACTTGCCTCCCAATAGACTCACTGTATATTTCTCATTCAGCCCCTCTAAATAATAGTCCTGGCAAAATACCTTCCCAGTTGAGGCCAATAGAGGACCAAATTACTCTAATCAGCTGCTAACTCACTCCCCGCCTTCAGTTTCTGCTGCCAGAATGTTATTCCCAAAATATCGTTTGATTAATGTTGCCAGCATGCCAAAGAATGTGCCATCCTTCCGGTAAGCCAACCTCAGACCTCGGAAGGGGGGGAGAAATGGGGATAAATAGGATCTCAGGCCACCTGCATCTTCCACACAGAAGCCTGCACGTGGTGTCAGAGAGGCAACTCCCACACTCAGCATTTCCACCAAGCTAAGAAAGAGTCTGGCTGGGTAGAGATGCCTGATTTAGTGTTGGTAGATGGGAGAAGCGAGGGGTGGGAAGAGGAGGACTGAATGAAGCCCATTGGTCATCAACACTGGGAAGAGGGCGTTGACCAGTCCAAGTCAACTTCTATAGACATGGCTGCTTCTCTAGAGCTTTCTGGCTAGTGAGAAAGACGAGCGTCTCCTCCATTCCACCTAAAGCACCAAAGGATTGGTAGGTATCAGAGACTCTGTCTTGAGAGAGTTCTATCGACTGTCACTCTACCGTCTATTCCTTCCCTTTGCGTCTCTCTCTTCTCGTTCACCGTCCAAGGTGAAGGAACTGTTGGTATTTACTGTGGAGAGACAAAATAACAATCAATTGCACAAGCTATGCACAGGGACCTAATCTGGCTTCAGTGGGACTTGTGGCTGCCAGGAAAGGGGCTTATTCTTGGAAAAGGTAATTACTCCTTCATCCATGAATTATGCCATCCAGGGTGAAAGCAAAACACACCTTATGAAAAAGTCATAACTGTTCATAAAAACCAAATCCACTTCAAACCCCTGAAGGAGTAGTGAGTTTGATGAAAAATATTCCTCTCTCCAGGGAAACCCTGGTGCTTATTAAATGGCACTTTGAACTGCCCCAGGATTTACAGAGTGCCTGATAAAATGCACTTGAAAACAAACTTCCTTGACTGTCAGCATCTTTACTCCCTCCATTTAGAAAATACTATTTAAATGTTGATTCTCAGAGGAAGTTCAGCATGCGGGGCAGAATTAATTAAAGCAGCATTTTGCACCCCACAGTGACCTGCTAACCTGAGTCATCCAGTATGAATTGGGTACCTCTCGCCCCGACTGTAAAGGCCTGTTTCCTCCTTGTTGCTAGGCTGAGTTCCAGTAAGCCCAGGGGTCCCTGGCTTGTAATTACTGGATTTGGATTCTTGCCACATAGTCTGAAGCCCTCCCATCCCTGACATCGCATCCCTTCCTCAGGGAACAGAGAGAGAAGATGAGCCGAGTCAGAGAGTCTCAAAGACTTTCAACTTAGTAATAATTTTAAAAAAAATGGTTAAAAAGAAATCAACATTTTTCTGTCCTTGAAATCCTGAGGGCCTGATAGAATAAAGTAAAAACATGTTAGCAAAGGACAATAAATACTACTCAGAATAAACCTGTATCTTTAAGACTAAGGACAGGAGCCCTTTGCTTGTGCACACAGCAGGTGATGGATTCCCAACGGCATTCAAAGACTGACACCATATAACATTCAGGGTTAAGGAAATCAGCTACCCAACACATCTTCAGGAACAATTCGGATTCCTCCAGCATTGTAAGTCTTAATACCCAGAACCCACTCCCCCTGTCAGTAAGACTGCCCATCTGCTTCCCCTGCTGGACTCAAACAGGGAGGAATGAGTCACTTGTGCTATTCTGCCTGGGACTCAGAATGAGTCATGTTGATGACAACTTCTAAGAATTAAGTATAAAACACTCTGGAAATACAGGGGAAAGATTCACAACTCTTCTGTGAAAAGTTAGGGAATGCTTCCTGGATAAAGTGGTCCTACATTTGAGTCATAAGAGCCAACTCAGTTCAAAACATAGGGTTATGGGTCTGGAGAGATGGCCTAACAGTTGAGAGCATTTGTTCTAGAAGAAGTCCTCTGCTCAGTCCCAGTACCCATACGGTGGCTCACAGCCATCTGTAACTCTCATTCTAGAGAGCTAATGTCCTCTTTTAGGTTTCCATAGACTGTGTACAATGTGGTGTACATTCAGACAAAGTAGTCACACATTCTGTCTTAGTTACTGTTCTGTTGTGGAGAAGAGACACTATGACCAAGGCAACTCATAAAACGAAAGCATTTAACTAGGGACTAAATGTAGGACCAGCTCCAGAGGCTTAGACCAGTAAGCCTCACGGCAGGAAGCATGACATCATGGCAGGAAGCATGACAACACAGGAAGACACGGTGCTGGAGAAGTAGATGAGAGTTCTACAACCTGATCTTTAGGTAGCAGGGAGGACAGCCTGGACCTGGTATGGCTTTTGAAACTTCAAAGGCCCATGTCCAGTGACACACTTCCTCCAAGAAGGCCACACCTCCTGACCTTCTAATCTTTTCAAATAGTGTCACTCCCTGAAGTAAGCATTCAAATATAGGAGCATGTGGGGATCATTCTTTCTCAAACCACTACATATAAAACATAAATAAAAATAAATAATTTTTTAAAGGGATCAAACTAAGGACATCATGGGAAGGCAAAAGTGAAGACAAGAGACAAAGAGAGCGAATTGTAATTGTTCTAGTTGCCCTCTGCATCATGTTAAAGCAGTCCTTTGTCTTCTTCCCCCTGTGGTATTGGGGTATAAAAGTGTATGGAAAATTAAACGGGGGATTTCAGTATTGACTAGAACTCCCTTTTGATACTACCCTATATTTTTCTGTTTTATTATTTTCACACATGTCTTAGTATTCTTTACTAATATCTCTAAATTCCCACACCCCTACTCTGGCAAGTGGCATTTTTGTCAAGGCTGGCCCCCGACAGTTCTCAACAAAACTCCAGAGCATATCAACTACTGACCCCATTTATAAGATGTCCATCACTGTCACCAAATAGTTTCCAAGACCCAGACTTCTCTATCTGAGAAGTCTTCCTATCTATCAACAGGGGGCCTAAAGGAGGTGGTGGTCACCTATAACATAGGCGCTGCAGCCCACACTCTGTATTTTGTCCCATGGTTATAGTTTCTTTAAACCCTTTCTGAGTGTAGTGATACAGTGTTGTACCTTAAATAGGAACTGTTTCCCCATAGGCTCTGTTTGAATGCTTAGTCTCTAGCTAGAAACACTACCTAGAGTGGAAACCTCAGGAAGTGAAGCTTACTTGGGAAATGCAGGTCACTCACAGCATGTTTTTGAAGGCTATCCTGGATCCCCAGTCACCTCCTCTCACTCTGCTACCCATCCTTCTTGGGGTTGGTAGCCTCAGTCACATGCGCTCCCCACCACGATGCTCTGCGCCACCACGGGCTCAGAATCACCATAGCCGAAGACTGGACACAAACCTGCAAATCCATGAGTTTATAATTCCACCATTTCAACTGTTTTCTTGGACCTTTTGCACAACATCAGACAAGGTGACTAACACAGTGTTTGATTTTGACTGCATGGCATAAAGCTATCAAAACTCAGACAATAGGAGGGAAAATGGAGAAGAAGCCACATGATGAATAATTGGGAACTAATTATGAACATTTGTGCTTTCCAAGGTAAATGAACTGAGTTATTAAATGTGTCAGCATTTTCTCCAGACTTAGTATGACAGGAATTTAGGCAAAGGTCAGAAGCTCTGTCCTCCTGCCAGAACTGATCACAAAGTGTGTCAAGCTGGAAGCACAAAGCTCACATCTGCAGAGCGCCCACCTGGGTTGGCCCCTTCACACATATCCGCTCTCTTGCACTAGCTGCCATTACTCACAGTAAATGCCTTGTAGATTCTAGCCAGCATGTGATCCTCCCCTGAAAGTCCACAGAGTTCATGCAGTCCCTCAGAGGCATTGTACTTCCCTAGAGAGCAGACTGCATTCCACAGAGAAGTCTGGGTCTTGGAAACTATTTGGTGACAGTGATGGACATCTTATAAATGGGGTCAGTAGTTGATATGCTCTGGAGTTTTGTTGAGAACTGTCGGGGGCCAGCCTTGACAAAAATGCCACTTGCCAGAGTAGGGGTGTGGGAATTTAGAGATATTAGTAAAGAATACTAAGACATGTGTGAAAATAATAAAACAGAAAAATATAGGGTAGTATCAAAAGGGAGTTCTAGTCAATACTGAAATCCCCCGTTTAATTTTCCATACACTTTTATACCCCAATACCACAGGGGGAAGAAGACAAAGGACTGCTTTAACATGATGCAGAGGGCAACTAGAACAGTTACTTGCTTCAATACTTTGAGATATCAAGTCATTAGCATCCTGTTGTTTAGGCAGTGAACCCACCATAGTCCAAGTATCCTGAAGGCAGTTACTCCCAATTTCAAAAGAAGGAGCAGAAGTGTATGCTTGAATTTCCTGACCATTGGTCAGGGTGGAGTGGATCTAGCTGTATGGGCCATCTTAATGTCAAAAGAACCAAGATGTATAGCCCTGATTGTTGTTAACAATCGCAACTTCAAACTCTCTGACCTTCAGACAAGGTGGAAATAGGTTCACATTTTTAGGCCTCCACAGAGAACCACAGTCCAAGGGGAAGTCACTCTCCATCAGCTGTCACTGGTGATCACAAGATGTTAAATGTCTGTACATTCACTCCCTATCTTTTATTTAAAATTAATTTGCAGTATCCTTAATATTTTCCAGGCACAATAGCACTGTGAGATGGAAACTGTTTTTATTTTCCTGTTTTTTAATGCCAAACCAGAAGTCACTGAAGAGCTAAGAAATGCGCTCAAGATCATACATCCAGCAAGTATAACTCATATTCCAACCAAGGAGCCTACCTTCAGAATCCTTATTAAAGTCAGTGGGGCTTTGCAGATAGGTAGAAAGCAACAGAGTGGATGTCTTAACCCAGGAGAGTGAAACCAGGCAAAGGGACAAGAACAACAGCCTACAAACCAAATAGCCAGAGAATGATCATCAGAGAACAGGGAAGAGCCCAGGTAGTGGGTCTCATGTAGCCCAAGGGAAGCCATAGCAAAGCTTGCTTTCATAAGGTTTTGTCCCACACAGGTCAATTCAGACACTGGAAAGTCATTAATCCAACTAGTGATGCCACATTGCTTCTGAGAGCTGTTTAGGAAATTGACAAAGAGCCATTTGAAAAGAAATAGAAAACCCAGAAAGCAGTTCTTTGTGACTGTCACTGTTCTGAACCTGAATGATAATTTGGTGGATAGATGGATGGACCCATGACCTTGTGATGACATTTTAAGCATGAAGAAAAAGTTGATTAAAATTATGAAGAATATTGACTTGAGAATCCTTGTTGCGGAATATTATATTAACTAGGCCAATATGTGTTACATTTGTTTATGTTGTAGAATATTACTTTAACTGTGTAAAGGTGTGTTATATTTGATTATGCTGTATTCGTATAACTGTGAAAAGATGTGTTGCTGTTTCACATTGCCTACCTATGACATCTGATTGGTCTAATAAAGAGCTGAATGGCCAATAGCTAGGCAAAGAAAGAATATGCAGGGCTGGAGGGCAGAGAGAATAAATAGAAGGAGAATTCTAGACTTGAGAAGAAGAGAAGATGAAGAAGAAAGAAGGAGATGCTTGGGGCCAGCCAGACAGCCACTAGCTAGCCAGATACAATAAACAGTGAACATAATATATACAGAAGGAAAGAAAAATGAAAAGGCCCAAGACAAGAGGTAGATTAAAGAGAAAGAGGTTATTTAGGTTAAGGGGGGGGGGAAGGCTAGCTAGAACCAAGCCTAAGCTAGGCCGAGCATTCAAAAATAAGAAGTCTCTGTGTGATTATTTGGGAGCTGGTTGGTGGCCCAAAAGAAAAAGCCTGGTACAGATCTTTGTCTTCCAACCCTGTCTGTCCCACATTTTCCCATTCCCATCTTTATAATCCCTTCAGGCATAGTTCCCACAGCTCTTAGAGGTAGCCATGTTCAAACTTTTTCCAATGTTCTTTTTTCCCTCTACTGATGGGGGCACACTGTTCCTATTATCATCTTTATGAGTATAAGCTGACCACAGAGACATACTAACATCACATGTAAAGTACAACAGAGTAACAACTCACCACAGAGACATAGTAACATCACATGTAAAGTACAACAGAGTAACAACTCACCACAGAGACATAATAACATCACATGTAAAGTACAACAGAGTAACAACTCACCACAGAGGCATAATAACATCACATGTAAAGTACAACAGAGTAACAACTCACCACAGAGGCATAGTAACATCACATGTAAAGAACAACAGAGTAACAACTCACCACAGAGACATAGTAACAACACATGTAAGTACAACAGAGTAACAATTCACCACAGAGAAATAGTAACATCACATGTAAAGTCAACAGAGTAACAACTCACCACAGAGACATAGTAACATCACATGTACAGTACAACAGAGTAACAACTCACTACAGAGACATTACAAGCAAAGCTACTACATTTGGTCAGTAAGGGGGCCGTCTCATTACTTACCAGATCTGAATGCTGTTTGATAATTGTCTGTTCATTAGTTTCTAAGGACTAACATTAGTTTTTAACATCAGAATACCTACCTCTCAAGGACATAGAGTGTACTGTCAGATTGTAGGTAAAGCAAAATGGCTCACACAACTAAACCAAAGTCACGAATCCGAGAAAGGGGCTCGTAGGAAAAAAAGGATTTGCTAGAGACCAAAGAAAGATAAAAGAGAATAGAAAAGGAAAGTAATCAAAACAAAGTGTGAGCCGGGCAGTGGTGGTGCACGCCTTTAATCCCAGCACTCAGGAGGCAGAGGCAAGCAAATCTCTGTGAGTTCTAGGTCAGCCTGATCTACAAGAGCTAGTTCCAGGACAGGCTCCCAAGCCACAGAGAAACCCTGTCTTGAAAACCCACAAAAAAAGAAGAAATGTAAAAAAAGAAAAAAAACCGCATAGTGCAATACAGAGAAAACCTTATCAAAGAACAAAATTAGAAGTAAACTTATAAAAAGAAAACTTATTTTAATGCAGCATGGATTTACCTATGTTGCTCAGGGTTTATCAGATGTAAGTTGGGTTTGTTTTCATTTGGTCTTCTGTAGGTTTCTATGAGAGGGTTACTTCTGCAGCCCCTGGAGGCAGCACATGTCTGAATAGACTAGGCGTGCTAAGCTGGAATGTGACGGACCTCAAAGAAGGAAGGCCACACTTCAGCAACTGGGTTCCAGCAGAACTCTGCCGTCTCCAGGGGACTTTCATGCACAGCATTTAAAGTTCCACCGGGGCAGCTGTTCCAAGAGCGTGGCAGTACAGCCAGTATAAGGCAGCACAGATATGAAAAGCCCAAGAACCTGCTAACATAAAAGTAACTGACAAAGATGTAAGATGATGTGACTTTTTTGCTACTTTGGGAAATACTCATTAAAATATTAATTGCAATAATACATGTCAAATGTATTATTGTCCTGAAATGAATGAATGTCTGACTTTAAATTTTTATTGGTCACAATTTCTAGCATGATAAATACAAATTATACCATCAAAAGTAGGAATACTCTGAGCTGGGGAGATGATTCAGTTTGGCAAGTGTCTGCTATTCAGGCATGAGGCCGTGAATTTTTTTTTTTTAAAAAAAAGTAAGCTGGGTGGCAGCATGCACCCGTAATCTCAGTGCTGGGGGGCAGAGACAGGAGGACCCCTGGGACTTGCTAGATAGCAGTTCAAACAAATTGGAAAGCTCCAGTTTCAGTGGGAGACCCTGTCTATAAAATAGTAAGGTGTCGAGCACTTGATGACGGCATTAGATAGCAACCTCTAGCCTACATTCACTCATACACAAATGTATATGTCCACCTGCACTCATACATATGCACATGGATGCGAACACACACATACGGGGGGGGGAGGGAGAGAGAACAGGGAGAATCAACAAATTTTAAAAGTACTGAGGGGTCTGAGACAAACCGAAGATGGCTGTCCTAGTGAAACACCAGGCAAAATGGAATTTTAACTGATGTGTTGTACATTGTTGTTTGAGACATACCGTTCTCTGCATTCCACACAGGCCTTCAACTCCTCATTACCTTGCTTAGATTCTAGATTGCCACCTAGAAATGGTATTCACCTAGTATCTAATGGTGATGACACTGGCTGGCCTAGAAACCTGCTTTTCCTACCAAAGTTATTAAAATGGGATTCAGCTCCTTCACCCTGCACACCGTATTACAGACCAAGCTTAAAGATTAAAGGTGGCAAATCGCATCAACAACCTAGAGGATTTGTGGGAAGAAAACAGGAACCCCAGCTCCTCTTCTTTCTCCTTTAAAATCACCTGACACTATTTGGGGCAGGGATGCTCAGCAGTGCCCCTTTGGGCTCCCTGAGGCCGGGGAGATTCAAGGGACTCTCACCAGACCTGAGAAATCCTGCCACTCTGTGAAAGGCTTCTCACTGGGCGTGGGACTGCTTGGACAAGGTACTCTACAGGTGAGGAGGGCATTGTGTTCCTCACCCTGTGGGAAGGAGCCTTGTGACTGACAACCTGCATGGCCTATTGCTGCCTGGGGGACCAGCCCCCAACAGCACAGGGCTCAAAAGGAAGTCCACAGAGTTTGGTACATACTAGACTTTTTTTATCTGAGGGGGTTAAGGGAAAAGACAGTTCACACTCTCTTGATGACTTCCTTCCTTATTCCTCTGTATTCTTTCTACTGTATACTTTTTTCTATAGCTTATACACCCCAACAATGTTTTTCAAGCAATATATTAATTACAATGTGGTTACATTCTGTTTTTCAAGTGACTGATTACAATAAATTCAAGTTAAAAAAAAAAGCATGTTTTCCATGTCCCTTGCATGATTAAACACTTTACATATTACAGGTGAAAAACAAATCGTCCCAAGAACCCACATACATTCATACCCAAGCAACTTGTTATAGATTAACTGTGTAGGTAAGACAGATATTCTTTTCAGTCAGGTTTTTTACCAGCAGGCTGCGTTTTGCAATTACAAACATCATTTCAGGAATCATGTAAGAACTTTCAGATGGATTATTCTACTTGGCCCTACACGGACAGAATATTGAACGAAGAAGATAGTTTGGAAGGCTATGGAAAGAGAATATTAACCAGGAACATGCCCCAAGTTGGACACGTTTACTTACCCCTCCAGTTTCTGAGTTTTCACATGGGCATTCTGCTGACACCCTTTTCTATCTAGGAAGCTAGCTGTTTTTATTTTACTTTTTAACATATGCACATGTTATATGTTCAAGAGAGGTACATGCGTGTGCAGGTCCACACACATCTGTGTGTCCGGGCTGGAAGAACCTCAGGCATTGGCCTAAGGAATAGCACTCAGCTTTAAGACAGGATCTCTTTGGCCTGAAGCTCATCGTTTAGGCTCTGAAGGCCAGAGGGGCCATCTGACCAGGGCTGGAATTGCAAGCAAGTGCCACCACACCCAGAGTTGTTTGTTTTTAATTTTATTGATTCTCTATGGATTTCACACCATGTATCCTGATTCCACCCATCTCCTCATCCCCCACATCCACCCTCCACCCTTACAACCTCCCCCCAAAATGAAACATAATTTAAAAGAAAAATCAAAAGCCAAACAAAGCAAACAAAACAAAATAAAAGAAACAAAAACAAGAATCTTGTAGTGGAAGCTGTAATGTGGCCTGTGAAGTTACAGAGTTTACCTTTTAGTACGTTCATGTTCACTTGCAGATCTCCATTGCCGTGAGTCATTGGTCTGGCTCAAGGCCTCTGGTTTGTGCTACACCATCGATAACGGGCCCTCACTGGGGCTCCTCTTGGATATCCTGTTGTTATCCTGTGTCTCAGAGATCCTGCAGCTTTGGAGCTGTAGGTTCATCTCCTTCACGAGCTCCAAGAGTTCATAGATGAGGTGGGTGTTGTTTGGGCCTGGGTGGTTGCTAGGTTGGTCAGCCCATCGGCTTCCCCTCATCATCACTACCCAGGCTTTCCAGTACTTCCATGGCCAGCTCACCCAATGCAGCCTGCAGCAAGGAGCAGGGCCATCTCTCCTGCTCTCAGGCCCTCGGGTCCTGCTCATCCACACTCACTCCACCACCTCCACCGTCTTTCCCAGGCAAGGTGCAGGGCCCTCTCTCTCCATAACTGTAGGGGTCATACCAGGGGATCATACCCAGATTTCTTATGTGGGCTCTGAGGATCAAACTCAGGTCATCATTTTTGACTGACAAATATGTGAATTCGTATATAAGAAAGATGAAAAGAAAAATACCCAATAAATTGCATTCAATTACTCATAGAAGACGTCAGCCAGCTGCTGTCGACTTGGGATTCTGGGATGGAAAGTTGGGGTCACTAAAGGAATCACTGCTCACTTCAGTTTTCTGAGCAATACCGACCCTATTAAATGCTCACTTAATATATCATGTTCACTTTATTATATCCCACAACTAATTACACAAAACAGCATTCTGATTTCACCGTTAATTCTGTGAAATTCAGGAAATTTCTCTTTACATGTAATAAGCCAAGACAGTGAAATACTGTCACCCCCCCCCCTTCTGTCAAGGAACAGGATATTTTCCAATCAATTCTTGCTTCAGTCTCCCAAGAAGAACTCAAAACTTGCCAGATTCAAATATTGTTAGAACTGAAACACTGAGAAACTCCAAGGAAGGCCATTTCATAGTTCCCCCAGGGAAGTTCACCTTCAGTAAGGCTATTTAAAGCTAAAGAGAAAAGCCAAGTCCAAAGATAGCACTAGGATGTGATGCCATCTACTTTCTGTAACTCGGTTGGTGACAGATTCGCTGCCTCTCTGTTCAATTTTCCACAGCTTGACCCTTCTCCAGTGGGGCCTGGAGTGATTAGAATAGAGACGCCAAAACAGACCAGGCACAAAAAGCTGAAGGTGCTGGAGACACCAAGTGAAATGTATGTGTTTTTGATAACTGTGTGCTTCTGGTGACTGTACAGTTTGAAATACTATTTTTTATCAAGTTTTATAAAAATGCAGAATTTTGTTTTTCTTTTGTTTTTTAAAGCTATGTTGTTAGCACACAGAACACTTCATTGTTTCAGGTGGGGGTTGAGGAGGAACGTGTCACTAGCGATGTCTCCCAAGCTGGATGGATGATGGTTCATGATGGAAAACATCTTTCCCTGATAATCTAGAAAGACTCCTCGTGGCTCCCAGGAGAGACGTCCTGGTGTTGACATACATGGCCACCATGGCACAACATGCCTTGAGTGGGAAAACTAAGTTCATTTTTATATCCCCCTCCCCCTGTACCATCAACATAGACTTAACTCCCTTAAGACCAGAGCCCTGTTGGAACCTGACCCCCCAAATTGGTTTTGCCAGTCTGTTGGGCAATCTCGACTTTGCAGTGATATCAGTGAGTGTCCTCAAAAGCGCAGCGGTTCCTTTTATAGAAGATTGTGGATCTTCAGACTGGTAATTCTGCCGTTTTCATTTCATTTTCTGAAAGTCAGGGTCAGCCTGTTTAAAGTTGGGAAACAACATCCTCAATGTGAAATGTCAGCCCTCACTCTAAGCTCCACCCCCTTTTCAGAGCATCGGAATGAAGACTCAATGGGTTTTAGAGTGGCTGTCTGATTTTGGTAGCCCATACAAGAAGGGAGTCTGGAAGTTCCTGTGTACTGTTGATGATTGTCTGCCCATGTCCTGCCTGGAAAACCATGATGGTTTATGGAAAGTGTCTTTAATAAAGCTGGATACAGGTTGGCTTGAAAAAAAAAAGATTTCATAGGATAGACTTGGAAAAGTTACTTTTGTAGCCTTCTAGGTTCAATTTTAAAACGCTCTATTTTGAGATACAAAAGGTCTAGCAATACTTACACATATACATATGAATATTATTCAGTGGTTATAAAACAAAACGAAATTCTGCTGTTTGGAACAAGTGAGAGCCTAGGAAGCAATAAAAATATTATTATCTGGAAATAGTATGATCACCCATCTAGCAACTATTAACAGACAGTAAAAGAGAGTATCTGAGATAATGAATATAGCAAAATAATACAAAAGGCGTAAGAAAATCAATGTTGTTTCTCATAATGACAAGAAATATTTTTTTTAAATCTATTAGAAATAAGATGTCACTCAGCAGACCAACAAAGCTCTTAAATACCTGAGATTTCACTTATCAAAAATATACAGAAACGTTATGGAATGTAGCGATATTCTGTTTGTGTTTTAACAAATAAAGCTTGCCTGAAGATCAGAGTACAGAGCTAGCCACCAGAGGCTAGGCAGTGGTGGCCCACACCTTTAATTTCAGGACTCGGAGAACAGATGGATCTCTGTTCATTCAAGGCCACCCTGGGCTACATGAAATTGATCCCGTCTAAACGAGAAACAGAACTCACACAAAGGTGATCCCAGCATTTGGGATCACACACCTTTAATCCCAGCACTAGGGAGGTGGAGCCAGGAGTGATATGGCTGGGTGGAGAGAGGACTACAAGGCGGGAGGAGACACGAGCCCAGAGCAGTCTGAGGAGGCAGCCAGAGGACAGGACGGCACATTTGGTCTGAGCATCGGTAGGGGTAAGAACTCTCACGTGGCTGCCGCTCTGCTTCTCTGATCCTTCAGCTTTCACCCCCTGATAGCTGACTCCAAGTTCCTATTATTAAGACCAATTAGAATTCATGCTACAACAGAGAAAACTGTAAAACTCTAGGAAAGAAAATAAAAAGTCTAAAAAGTCAAATGTATAAATAGAGTGCTTAAATATACTTGAATATAAAGACTTAATAGTTAACATTGAAAGAATGTACAAATTATAAAATCCAAATAAAAATTCAAGCCGAATGTTTTTTAAAAATTTAAACTCATTTAAACTTTACATGAAAATACAAAAGTTCAAAAGTAGCTAAGCCAGCTGAAAAACGGAAAGCTAATATTAATGAAATACAGTAAATCTGCCACAGACACACGTAAAATTACTGTACTAGAGTAGGAAGTTCAGGACTGACAGTGATGCATACACTAAAGACTGCACCTGTCGTGGTTTGGGTTCTGTGTTGCTGGGATGAACTACTGACCAAAAACAGCTTGAAGAGAGGAAAGGGTTTATTTGGTCTGTGTGCTCTTGTTTCGTCCTTCTGCACGTGGTTCTCTGGTTCTCTGCACATTGGTGGTTGGGACTCTTTCTCCCCACATGGCTTTGGCATCCAGTCCGTCGTACATCATCTGGCTGAAGCAGTGTGGATTTGGCTCTGAGTGCTCTCTTCCACTCTGCTGATGTATACGCCTGTTTCTATGGCATAGTGTGTTTATTACTTTGGCTTTCTATGTAATCTGGAATCGGGTATGGTGATGCCTCCAGCATCCCTCTTCTGCTCATGATTGTATTGGCTATTTGGAGTCCTTTGCACATCCACACGAAGTTTTCCCCTAGTTCTGTGAAGAATGTCATTGAAATTTTGATGGAGGCTGGACTAAATCTGTAGATATCACCTTTAGTCATGTGGCCGCGTACTAATTTCTGATGCGTGCACATGGGGAGTCTGTCCATCCTGTGCTTTCTTCAGTGTTTTGTAGTTTGCTTAGTTTACCTCCTAGGCTAGGGTTAGCTATAGATTTGTTTGTTTTTAAGGTTATTTAAGAACGTGCTTCTATCTTATTTCCCAGCATGTTTGTTATTGGTGACCAGGAGAACTGCTGATTTGATATCTTCGGTTTTGCTGAAAGTCTTGGTTCTCAGAGTTTTCTGGTCAACTTTAGGGTGTTTCAAATATAGGAGAGCATTAACACAGAGAGATGGTTGGGCTTCTTCCCTTGACAAGTGTATGTCGTTTATTCGATGCTCTTTTCTTGTTTCTCTGTCAAAGACTCTGTCAAAATTCTGTTTGAATAAGAGTGAAGCAGGGACAACTGTCACACTTCTGAAAGACTGGTACAATTTAATGGAGACTGTCCTAATTCGGTTACTGAAATATGTTGGCTGTGGTATTTTATCAGAACTCCTCATTACACTATATTCTTCTCTCGCAAACCTCGGTAGGAATGTCTGCTATGGGTTGCTCTAGGATACAAGCGTCGGGAACATCTGGGCTCTAGGATACAAGTACACTTAGGACAGCAGTCCTCCTAGGAGTGAGTATTCATATCAACCTTTGGCATAATTCAGCTTTAATCACGTCCCTGATCTACGCGGGAGATTTGGTGTGCCTGTTGTTTCATTCGACAGTCTTCTCATCACCAGCGAACTGCAAGGCTTTTCTGCCCCAGCCAGCATCTCCAGTTCTTTCTTTTGTAAACTGCCTGTGCAATAACCTGTGCTTGTTTTTCTTCTTGCCTTGTTTCTTCTTGTCTTGTAGGTGCTTCATGCTGTATATACTAGTCTCTTATCACCTTATGACACAGAAAATAATTTAACCTCACCTGTAATTTAATGACTTTATTCTTGGCAACATTTATTTAATTGAATAATTAAGTTTGAAGTAACAGAAGCTGCAGTTTTTCTCCTTAGATCACAAAGATACTTTTTCCAGGTGATGCTATCTCACATCAATCTGGAGTCTACCTTTGATGAAGATATTAGGTGGGCTTCATTTTCATTTTTTTTCTAAAGAATTAGCTTTACAAATAAGAAACCAAATGGTCCTTTTTTCCTCAATGATTTGTGGCACTCTTATGGCTAATCTTGGTTGTCAACTTGACACACCTGGGAAGAGGGACACTCCACAGACTGGTATAGTGGTTTATCATTTGTGTTTTAATAAATAAAGCTAGCCTGAAAATCAGAGGGCAAAGCAGCCACACTAGTCAGTCATACAAGCCAAGGAGTGGTGGCACACACCTTTAATTCCAGGACTCAGGAAACAGAGGCAAATGGATCTCTGTGAGTTCAAGGCTACCCTGGGCTACATGAGATTGAATCTGTCTAAAAGAGAAAGAGAGCTCACACAAAGGTGATCCCAGCACTTGGGATCACATGCCTATTAAATCCCAGCATAGGGAGGTGGGGACAGGAGCAATATGGCTGGGCAGAGAGAGGAATATAAAGGGGAAGAGACAGGAACTCAGTGGAGTGTGGGGTGTAGAGTCTTTAGGATTCGTGGAGACAGGATCTCATCCATTTTCAGTTTGAGGTAGAGGCAAGAGCCAGTGGCTGACTGCTTTGCTTTTCTGATCTTCAGGTTGAACTCCAATATCTGTCTCTGGGTTTTTATTATTCATGCTACAGACTGGTCTGCAGGCATGTCTCTGGGGGCTTTTTCCTGGTTGTTAACTGGCACAGGGAAGCTAGTTCACCAGGGGTGGTGCCATCCCTAGATAGGTGGGCCTGCTCTGTATAAGAAAGGCAGCTGATTGCTGAGCCAGCAGACAGAAGAGGAGGCTGCCAGTAAGCAGTCTTCCATTCCTGGTCCTCAGCTGGCCTGTGTTTCAGCTCCTGACTCCAAGTCCCTGCCTGGAGTTCCTGAGTTGGCTTTGCTTTGGCCCACAGTTCTGAGGACTGGGAAGTCCAAGTACATGGTGCTGGGGAAAGCCTCACACTGCTTTGGCTCACAGATGGAGCCAGCAGCAGACTTCTGGTGATCCCGGGCCTTCAAGTCTACACAAAAGTTCTCAGGTGGTTTTGAAAGAGAGTTTAGAAATCCCCTTTGACTAGGCACAAGTGTTGCCCTAACACATGACCACAGACTCAGCAGCTTAAATAACAGGAATTGGCTAGAGGGCTCCTACCCGGGGTCTCACTGGGCTAAGCACAAGGTGTTGGTAGAGAAGCGCTCACTTCTGGAGGTGCATGGAGTATCTGTCTGTCTTTCCATTGTCCTCTCCTGGGGCTCCTTCCTCTTTCCTCGATGCCTGGCTGTCCAAGAGAGCCCTCCTTATGTCTCGCTTCTGTGAGATTTTTCCTATCATCCTTTCTCTCTACCTTCAAGGACCTGACTGGATAATCTAGGAGACTGTCTCTAGACAAAGAGCCTTAGCTTAGTCACAGCTGCAAAATCCCCTATCCATATAAATTAAGCTGTTCAGAGTTAGGGTGTGAACATTTTGGGATCAGGAAGACATATGTGTTCATCTTACCACAGGAATGAGACTCAAAATGGATGGTTGTGTTTCCAGTTTAGAGCTGAGTGTTATCTCTATGTGCCCCACTGCTACCCAGAGCTTGTAAACCTGAGGACCCCCAACTGGGCTTTTAGACACAGGACCTGTGTCTGAGGTGATGGTTGGGAGCAGGTCCTCCTGTGGTTAACCTGCAATCCCTAGGATTCAGGCCAGGCTGACAGCCTTAATAAATGTTACCTTGCAGAGAGGAATGTGGCCAGGACCCTGGGCATCTAGGAGGACCCTCTAAAGGGGCCGTGCAGGTTGTCAGTCACAAGGCTCCTTCCCACAGAACGGAGGAGCACAATGCCCTCCTCACCTGTAGAGTACCATGTCCAAGCAGTCCCATGCCCAGTGAGAAGCCTTTCACTGCAGGGAGCCATACGCTTGCATCCTCGCAGTTTGGAGGTAAACAAATTCCATATTTGGCAATGCTTCAGGACTGAGCGTCCAGGCGCTTCCCGCATGCGCAATAACCTAAGTGTCCCTAACCAATCCCAAGGACTCTGGTGCCAGCGGGACTTAGCAGCCAATCAAGGCACGAGTTGCATCACATCTCCCTATATAAGCAGCCGCCATTTTAGATCTCTCTCTCTCGCCTCCCGCTCTCCCTTCAACCTAGAGGCTCTCTTGCCTCCCGCTCCTCAACCAAGTGCTCTCCAATAAAGCGTGATCCGGGAAGAATCCTGAGTCTGGCTGTTTATTCCGCTGGTCGGGAGTCAGCCAGATTTCACAGAGTGGCAGATCTCTCAGAAGTAAGCGGCAAGATCTGGTGAGAGTCCCTTGAGCCGCCCTGGCCTCAGGGAGCCCAAAGGGGCACTGCTGAGCCTCCCTGTCCCCAATAGTGTCAGGTACCTTTAAAGGAGAAAGAAGTTAGGGTCCTCGGTTCCTTCCCGTGAAGATTCCTCTTCAAACATTTCTCTGGCTGTGTCAAGTTGACCTAGAACCAGCCAGCACATCTACCTTCTAGTAAGCCGAGAAGGACCGAAGAAAAACAACCAATATTTGCTTCAGCTTAAAAGAATAAGATCATTCCTCGGTAGGAAGATGTACACTCACAGAAGAGTGATGACATTCTGAAGCATGACAATGGAGGAAATTAAGGTCTACGTAAAATTCATCCCTTCACAGAAGGAATGCTCACCCAAGACCGGATGAAGGCAACTTTCCTTCTCATTCAGCTCCAGGAATAATTTAACCCTATAAACTATTTTCCCAATTTCACAGACTAAATCTAGATAACAATCAAGATTTTTCTATTTTTTTTTACTATTATTGTTTGTGCACTCATGCGTGGGGGGCATTGATGCCATGGTGCGAGTGTGGCAGGAGAGGACAGCTCTGTGGGGTTCATGGTCTCCTTCCTCCTTTTGTGGAGTTCAGGGACCATATTTCAGTTAGCATGCTTTCCCAAGTACCTTTGTCCAGTGAGCCATCTTGCCAGCCCCACAGTTACATTTTTGTAACCAACACATCTTCCATAATCCTACTTCCTGGTTTTTATTACTGTTGCTGTAGGTATGCATGACTCACAGTTTTCTAAAATAATCAAAATGAAGCCTGAAAAGGTTTTGTGCTATTGTGGGCATTGTTTTCAAGAATTAATGTAACACTTTTAAGTGCACAAGCTGAATTAAAATTCACTCAGCCGCCTACTAAAGCCCCCTATGAGCATCTTGATATCCTGTCCATTTGGCTTAAGGTCAGCTTTCTTTCAGGAGGTAATAGGAAAAGAATCAGCCTACATAAGGTGAACTGGGAAACACAGGCATGACTCTCTGTACTGATATTAAACACGCCCCAGTTTGGTCTTTATTTTGTATTCCAGTGTTGTTACGTCTTTCCTATTCCCTCCTTATTAAATTCCACAGTCACCTGTTAAAAACATTCTCATATACATTACAATTAGTTTTTCTATTGTAGCTAGTCAAAGAGTGTAAGGCTTTTCACTGAACCCCAACCCCCAACCGTGCTTTCAATCGCTGATAGAAGCAGCAGCTTCATCAGCTGAAAGGCTCCATGCTCAGTCTTGGACAAAAGCAGAAAACCATGTTGTTCCTGCCCAGGGCAAACTCTACTATTTCCTTTCTTTAAAAGCTAAATGGACTAATTCCACATCACAATCTTTAACAATGAGTGGTGTCACTTCCCGCTTTTAATCAAAGTAGTGGCAAGTTTTTAAAACAAAAAGGTCTGCATAGAGAATGTAAATCATTTCAAAATCTTTAAAGTTTAGAATCCCATGCAAAGCATTATCAACTTGAATAGAGAAAACGATGAAAGAAAACACCGTTTTTTGTTGGGTTTTTTTTTTTTTCAGTTTGGATGAGTGTGGGAGTTAGAGATAAACGGTGTGTTTGACCACTTCAGTGCTGCGATCCCTGGCTCACATCAGGCCGGGTCCTCAGGGGCACTCATACTTTTGTTCAGTTGGTTTGTTGTATGGTTTTTGAGACAGTGTCTCATTATAACAGTCCAGGCTGACCTGGAGCCCAGAGTCGTCCTGTCTCACTCCAGGATGTTGGGATTACAGGTGTGTTCTACCACATTCAGATGCTGTTCACGTGTGTAAGGAACAGAGGAAACCATCATCCTCAACCAAATGTGTTGTGAAAGCCATGATGCTTGGGGAGATATATGAATTGGTCTTGAGGAGAAAGCAAGCTTTTTCTTTAACTAAATTGTTTTAAGATTTTTATCTTAGCATACTCTTCCATTGCTGGGAGAAGAGCAAAGATAATATAGAGAGCTTCTGTGTACTGTTCACTCCATTTTCCCTGATGACAACATGTTACCCAATCGCATTACATTCACCAGACCAAGAAACGAACACCGACAAGTGATACTAATGAAGCTATAGACCTTGGTCCCATTTCACTGTGTTCCAGTGATGTTTTCTTTCCCTTCTGGGATCTAATCCAGGGTACCATGTTGCAGTTCCTTGACCACCATTAATATGCAAACTTCTCAGTCCATCCTCATTTCCTTTCCATAACCTTGGCACTTTTGAAGGATACAGATCAAATATTTTACGAAGGTCTCTGCAGCCAGCTTGTCTGACACTCTTTCAAGACTACTGCCGACTCATGAGGAGCACTCCCAGGGTGACATCCTCATCTCAGCGTAGGCTGGCAGGCACTCTGACTCGTTACTGCTGACGGAACCTTGATCAGTGGCAGAATCTGCAAGTCTTCTCCACTGTAAAGCGCGCCCCCCATAGTCTGGTCTTTTTTGACTTTCTAAGTCAAACTCAAAATCAGAAAATAGAATGAACTAAGCTTCACCTCCTGGCAGAAGAAGGTGTGGATATATGTCGAGAACACCATGGTAATGAAAAATCGCCGAACACTTGCAGACAAATACCCTGCTTCTCTTTCACCTTACACCTACTAAGGTTATCTTTAATCACCGACTCCTGCCTACAGCAACCATGACTGTTGAAAATTTGTCTGAACACATTATAGACAATTGAAAGTTACTCCTAAAAGTGTCACTTTCACACCTACAATGTTGGTGGCACTCCCCCAGGTGCGCATTTTGAAAATAGGTAGCCTGTAGTGAGTCAGGTCTGTGGGACATGTTCATGTAAAGCATCTTCAGTTAGGTTCTAGCAGTTTCTTCTTCACCCTCAAATGAGTCAAAAGAAAGTGGCATGTTGTCTTCTGTCTTCCGTGTAGCTGCGAAGCCTGATGCTGTACCAGCCGCCGGAACAGAGCACACACACCGGGTGCTGTGTGGGAAGACGCAGGGAGAGTCATCAATAGGAGACTCTCCATCACTCAAATTCAAGATCTCATTTTGTGAAATAATAAACCTTCCTGTTATATGACCAATTCTAAGTACTACTTGGGGCTGAAAGTGCCCTACTTGATTTATCCACGTTACTAGAAGAGACTTTCTGGAGAATTCAAGAAAGAGGAAGATTTACAGCTCTCAGAAATAGTCTCATGGGTGTGCTCACGGGTCTGTGCCCTGAGTAAATCTTTTCCAGAGCTTGTGTCCCTACAAAGGGAAAGGACTGGGGAAAGTGGCAATATGCAATTGCAAACACAAATTTCCAGGTCAATCTCAACATTAAAGATAGTTTCAAAACTACTCTTCAAGGGATTTGGTTTTTAGAAATGGTCTTGCTCTATAGCTCAGGCCGCCTGCAAACTTGAGAGCTTCTGACTTGAGAGCTAGGATTAGAGGCATGCACTACCAGGACCACTTTTTTCCAGAAAGTAAATAAAACTTACACTATTCTTGGCTTCTCATTGGTTAGATTTTGCTATATAGGTTAAATATAACTTATCTGAAATGCTTGGTAACAGAAATGGCTCGATTTGCGTGTGTGTGTGCGCGTGCCTGGGCACATGAGTGTGTTTGTGTGTGTGTGTGCATCTATGGTATGTGTGTCTGGCGTATGCACAATCATCTGTATGCTTGTGGAGGCCAAAAGTCAACATCAAATGTCTTCCTCAATTGTTTTTTGTTTGTTTGTTTTTTGGTTTTGTTTTTGAGATGGAGTCTCCCCTGAACCTGGAACAATTTTTGCTAGAGTGGCTGCCAGTCAGACCCAGGATCTCTCCCATTCCTCTGTGTGTGGGATACAGACACATGCCCCATGCCATACCTGGCTTTTACAAACGGGTCTCAGGGATCAAAACTTGGATCATTATGCTTGTGCAACAAGCCCTTGCCCCCTGAGCCAGCTCCTCAGTCCCAGATCTGTGGCTTTTTTAACAGACTTGGATACACATAATGAGATGTCTTGAGAGTATCCCAAGTGTAAAGATAAAATTGTTTCATGTTTCATAAGGACCTTTGAAAAATGACCTGAAGGTAATGCTATGCAATGTTTCCAGTGGGTTTGCTGTTTCCACAGTAACTTGTCATTTGAGGTCAGGCATGGCACATCCTGTCCTGGCATCATATTGGTTCAGATGGGTGCTAAACTTGTGGGGTTGTCTTATTTTCAGAATAGGTTTTAAATTCTTAACTAGTTTGTAAAGTTCAGAGCAGAATTATGTTGATTGACAGAGGGTAATTAAAATCACAAAATGTACTGGGAAGTGGCAGTGCACGCCTTTAATCCCAGCACTTCAAAGGCAGAGGCAGGGGGATCTCTGAATTAGAGGCCAGCCTGTCTACAAAGCAAGTTCCAGAACAACCAAGGCTACACAGCGCAACTCTGTGTCAAAAAAAATAAGTAAACAAACAAATAATAGATAAATAAAATAAAAACACAAGATGTAACATGACAATCTTTTTATTCTTTTTTTTGTAAAACATGTTTTGTACATTTCAGGAAATTTTTCTTCTATTCTACCTCTTAGATTTTTATTTCTGTTTTATTATTTATTCGAGCAGACTGTTAAGTTTCTGTCACACCAGTCTCCCTGCCTCCCTTGGCTGTCATCTGTCTGTAATCAGTCATACTTCACTGGAGTTTTTCCTTGTAAGATGATGTCAAGGCATCTCCCTGTTGGTGACCGTCTCCTATTCTTGCTGCTTCTGAGGTTATTTTAATTTTCACAGTGGATTTTCAGAGCATCGACAGCTCATTTGCTATCCTCTCATCTAGTCCGTGGGCTCTTTTTCTTTTCTTCTTAACCAACCAGTGTCCCCCGACACACTAATATGGCTAACATCTCAATACATTGCAATGTCACTGGGGGGCCAGTTATCCTTTATTTCTCAAAACAGTTAAAAGTAGTCATGCAAATACAGCACGTTTCTTTTGATTTATTATGATTATTTGACAGTCTCATTCATATACACAATTACTATTGGCTTATTTCATCCCCCTTTCCCTCTTCTGCAGAAGCCCCCCCTTCACAAGTCTCCCACTTTATGGTGTGTCTGACCCACTAAGCCTGAAGAGGGCAGCTTCCCTGAGTACGGGTGGAAAGATTTTATCAGATCATGGCACTTACCAGTGATTGCACCACTCAAAAGAGTGACAAGGGCAAACTAGAACTGTCAATAACCAGAGTGGCCCAGGGAGGGCTGGGGCTGCGTGAGCTCCTCCCGTACCGGCTTGTGTAGCTGAAACCACAGTCTTGTTGCAGTTATTACAGTATTGGACTTTCTCGTCAGAAATAGATTCTCTTTCCTTCTCTCTTTGTTCGAATGACTGAGACAGTCTCAGTATCACAGTCAGGCCTCGTATTTATGGCAACCCTGCTGCCTCGGCCTCCTGAGATTATGGGCATGAGCCACCACGGCAGAAGTATATTTTAAAAGGATGCTGGCTTTCTGTCCCTTTGACACCATACCTGGAATAGTCAGCTTTACAAAAGAGAACATTTACTTTGGCTTACAACTTCAGAGAGAGCAGCCGCTGGCCAGAGGGCCCAGTCCCTTCTAGGCCTGTGTCTAGGCAACCCCTCATGACAGGAACACACCACGGAGTGACACTGGGAAGAAGAGACAGAGAAGGGGCTCGAGTCTTTAAAGGGCACATCCTCAGTGGCCTATTTTCTTCCCACTAATCCTGAAATTGGGTTGGGGATCAAGCTGTGGATCTTTAGGGAACATTCAATTTCCAAACTCTTAACAGAAAGGAAATGGCGGTTATGCCTTTGGAAGTGATCAGATGTATTCTGATCGCCCTTCTTATTGAGAAAAACGAAAGAAGAAAAAGCAAGGTGAGAATTTCGAAGAAAACTTGTAACTAATTAAATGTTTAATAATTGTTTCTTCTCAATAACACGCTAGGTATACATAAATGTTTAACATAATAAAGATCTATCTAGCTGGGCAGTGGTGGCACATGCCTTTAATGCCAGCAGTTGGGAGGCAGAGACAGGTGAATCTCTGAGTTTGAGGCCTGCCTCCATTTTTCCTAATAACTAGTAATTATACGCTATTTCATAGTCTTTAAAATATCTTGAGATGCATAATTCTAGTTGAACATTCCAGTGCTCTAACTGGGACTACAATGCATGCAGTCAATCATTATAGATTTTAATATCACCTTTCCTTTTCAAAATCCTGGGTACAACATTGCTCCTATTTCTAAGCGGTATTCAGTTGACAATAATCTGTCTGCAATGCTATCTGCAAGAATGCTTTGAAGGAAAGAAAAACAAAAACAACTCCCTTCAAACAACTGGCTTTTAAATTCTTTAATTGCTTTTTATCTATTTATGGTGTGTTTGGGTGTGTGTGTCCACATGTCATACCATACATGTGGCGGTCAGAAGACAAATTGCAGGGATCATTTCTGTCCTGAAGATCAAACAAGTTATAAGACTGACATCGAGCACCAAGTGACTTTACCTGCTGAGCCATCTTGCTGTCCTAGATGTTTTTTAAAAAAAAAACCTTTATTCTTTGTGGGTTTCACATCATACATTCCAATCCCATTTCCTGTCCCTCACATCCACCCTCTGCCCTTGCAACCTCCCCAAACCAAACCAACCAAAACAACAAAAAGGCGGGGGAGAGGGGAATCTCATCATGGAAGCTGTAGTGTGACCCATCGAGTCACAGTTTACCCTTTAGTACACTTTTCTTTACTTGCCAGTGTTCATTGCCACGGAACAGTGGTCTGGCCAAGGCCTCTGGTACGGGCTCTCACTGGGGCTCTCTTGGATATCCTGTTGTTGTTCTTTGTAGTGGACATCCTGCAGCTTTGGATCTGTAGGTTGGTCCTCTTCAACAGCGCATAGACGAGGTGGATACTGGGTTGGGCCTACTCACAGCCCTGGTTCTGGGCCTGGTTGGTTGTCGGGCTGGTCAGCTGTCAGCTTCCCCCTATCGTCACTCCCCAGGCCAGCTCTCTAGCACGGCCCTGGCCAGCTCACCCGATGCAGCGGGCAGCAAGGAGCAGGGCCGGCTCTCCTGCTCTCAGGCCCCCAGACCGGGCTCACCCGCACTCACGCTCCCAGGGCCAGCTCTCCTACTTTGCTTGGCAGCCCCCCCCAACTGTTGTAGGGGACAGGGTCAGCTTTTATGCACTCAGGGCCTGTTCACCTGTGTTCCTGACAGCAGGGTCTGCCAGTGGCCCTGTCAGAGGAGCTGCGGACAGCAATGTGCTTATGGAATACAGTTCAGACCATAACAAAGCTACTCTGAGTGCATCCAGGAGAGGCAAAGCCCTGGAAGGACTTTCTCCAGAATGTCCCTTGCTTCTTCTGGGCTTCCTTCCGCTTGCCGCTGCCATGTTCCTGCTGTATTTGTCATGGTGTGATTCCTATGTGAAAGGATTCCACTGTATCTAGTACAGTGTGACTGTTTCTTGGGAAAATCCCACTCCCCACCGGGCAATTTACTTTGCAGATCATAATGAAGATGATTTTTATAAGAGCAATGATGATTGGTAAGATCTATGATTTAATTGGACCTTCTGAGTTAGCCTAAAAGATACAGGTGTTAGAACAGCGAATAAAGATGATTAGAGACATGATTTAGGTTATTCTCCAATTGCTCCAATAAGAGATACAAAAAAGGCAAATATAGGCTAAAATTTCCATTCCCCTTTGTTAGATACAAGGTTTGCAGAGTATGGAAAATAAGAACAAGGAAGTTTCATGCATTATAAACCTGTGAATTCTGTAGGAAGACAGACTGATGACCAAAGAAAGCAATTATGTCCCTAAACCCAAGGTAGGCCTGACTTCCTTGGTTATGTGACTTCTTACAGAATTAATCACAGGCTGTGATGGATTACAATCAAGTAGTCCCACACTAGCTCAGAATGGAGTATAATAAAAGGTTCTTTATTTAGGGGTAGACTCACAGATCAACAGTCCTCTGCAAGAGTGGGGAACGGGAACCAAATCTAGGAGCCAAGAGAGAGAGCACAGGGTTCTACATCTGCTTTTTTAGTACCCAAGACCATACCCAAAGTGGTCCAGCATCTCAAAGGCCTTTGGCTGCAGGAGTTCCAACAGCTCAGGCCCTGGTATACAACCTTGAAGAAACAAAGTTGCAAAGGGAAATTCAGTGACCCTATTGTATGGGAAGAAAACCAGGCCGTTAGCTGGCCACTCATTTAAAGTTTCTCTAGGCTAGAGTTAAGAATAGCAATCAGCTACACTGAAACAGCAAACAGCTGCCGGCCAGGACAAAAGGAACCACCTGGAATATACTTGGCTTGCTTAATACTTTGTTAATCAGTAATAAAAGAGTCATTGCTTTGGGATGAAGATGTTATGGTGGGAAAATTAATACAAAAGAAAACTGTTTAACTATTTGTGGGCTTCTAAGGAAAACATGTAGCTTGAGATCTTAATATTCCTTCTTATGTAAAGATTTTAATTTGGTTTTAGAAAATATGCTACTTGTGGTTATGAAGTAATCTTTTCTTGCATAGAAATCTTTGTCTTAGGTGGCATAAAAGAGGATAAAAGAAAAATGTAAACAACAGAAGAATAACAAAAAGAAAAATAAAACGAAGACAGAAGCCTTGTCCCTCAGAAAGTCTCCAGTGTATGTACACAGCTCTGCAGACTTCGCACCGCCTTTCCAGTTATTCTGAGCTGCGGACAGCTTGTCTTCCAGCAAGAGTCTACTCTAGTGCGCTGCCAAGACGGGGTGCAGAGCCTGCTCTCTTGTGTGCTGCAGCTGGTGAGGGTCGGGACTAGCTCTCCTCCTCTCATGACCCTGGGGCCAGCGCTCTCACCTGCCACAGGTGGTAATGGGTGAGATGGGGACGACAAATTTAACCCATGGCAACACATGGCAGACGGGGGTGGGGGAGAGGAAGGGAGGTTAATGCCTCTGCTTTCTAGCTCTCAGAGTTGACTCACCTGCATCCAGGCCACAGGATCAACTCTAGTGTGCTGCCCAGGTGAGGTATATGGTTGTAGTGAAAGGTGGGGCCATCTTTCTCAGCTCTCCCCTGAGAGGCAGGACCAGCTCTCCCAGGGCCAGTGAAGGGTGGAGTTGGCTTAGCACACATGGGTCCAATGACCCCCTGTGTTAACACGGGCCGTGAGCATCGTCACAGACCCCAGCTGCAGCAGGACCTCGGACCCAGACATGGTCCTTGGCAGCAGCTCTACATCTCTATGTCTCTACATCATCTACCACCTCTGCCCTTCACCTTTTCAAGCCCAGAAAGTCTGGCCTAGAATCTCTAACATCTAAAGTCAATTCATTTTCCATTTACCTGGCTCAAAATCATGTTAATGCACATTACTGTGTTTTCCCCCTTTTGCAATAAGGGAAATATGGTTCTTTGCAAAGCTGTCAGGGAAAGCAAACACTAGAGACCCATTATTCTGCAGCGCACACACGGACGCCTTAAGAGTGCTCCCATGTCCTTAGACTTTACACTACATTGCCTGCTCCAAGCTTCAAAATCTGACAGTCTTTAATTCCTCCTTGCCAGCGTCCCAGACAGACTTGGTGTGCGTTGCTCTCTGACAAGGGCTCTGTACCTTTGGGACAGGAGTGATCTCATCCAGGCACATGGCAAGTTTTCTTAACTTCCTGATCTTTGATCTTCAATATTCCCTCGCTGCTATGCCACACTTCTTCGGTGCAGTCCTCAGGAGGGAGTGTCAGAGCTGCTGAACTCATTGTCATTGCTTCAAGCACACCATGCAGTCTGGCAGCAGACAACACCACGTGACCAAAGAATAGATAATTTAGGACATCAGCCCTCTACGGTGTGTGCCCAGAGAGAAAATGACTGGAAAGGCCACAGTCTCGATTTATCCTTGGCCTTTGGTGACATCCCTGTAACACTTGTCTTGAGATTCTTGTTCTCTTTGTGCCACTCAACATAACAGCACAGCCCAGAGAGCTAATTAGTCCAATTTACATGAGCATTTTCACTAAGACCCTTGTGTAACCATGGCTACTGCGTTTCTAAACCCATCCATTCACTATGCCTACATCTTTCTGTCTTCATCTTCATAGAGTGAAATATGTCTTGTCCTCCTGCTTTCATTTGGCTCTCTTCTCTAATAGACCCAAGAGGCACCAGTCTGGCCCTAAATGAAGGAGGTAGGCAGGATCCTGTTTCTCAGCTGTCTCAGAGCAGGGGAGCTGGAGAAGATGCATTTGCTTGTCCATACATATGTATTTAGTGTACTTGATAATGGGGGGGGGGGATTCAGACCCAGGGTTCATACAGGTTAACTATCTACCAGTAGAGATGAAATGCAATTGCTAGCTATGACACAGCCAGTTAAAAGTCTGCCCCAGTCCATAGAAAAAGAAAGCCTCCCTAGAGAGGTAAAGAGAAGGGGCTGATAAGTGCTAGCTGATGGGATCCGACCAAGTTTCATAAAGTTGGATTGAAGGATAAGCAGACTTTGGTTAAGAGCCGGATGGACACTGTTGAGGCTGCAGGCCTCCACAGAGACAGTGGGGGCCAGTGGAAGCAAGTGCGAGCGCTACAGCTCTGGGGGCTGCAAGGCTATCCTGACTATCGGGAAGCTAGGCTATACCTAGAGCCGCAATAGGACAGCTCTGGAGGCTGGCGCCACAATAGGACAGACAGCTCAGCCCTGAGGGAAAGGTGTCTTGGCTGCCTGAAGCTGGCGTGTGGTGGGGGATGGTCTCCCCACAAGATATAGCAATCCTGCTGTCTCCTGAGAGCTGCTACAGCTGAGCTCAGCTCTGTTCCCTTAAGGGACCCATCCTAGCAGAGCTATCCACTTCTTCTGTCCAAGATGTTACTTCCGCTATGTCTGCTACACTCTGCCAATGGTGAAGCCTCGGCAGAAATGTAATAATCTCCTCCAGTTCCAATGAAAGTTGTTACTTTTCTGCTTATCCTTGCTCAACCCCCCTAAAGGAACATCCCAGCAAGGTTTTTTTGCTCAGTCCCCTAAGGGACATCCCAGCCAGGTTCTTCGCACAACGTAGAAAGTGCCAAGAATCCTAGACTTGGAATCAAAGCTATGGTCGGTCCCCAGCTTTGCTAGCTTTCCATCCTGTGACCTTGGTCACTTACCCTCCCTGTGCTTCAGGGTTCTGTAGAATGGAAAGATGATTGTTGTTTCGATGTATATGCCATAGTGCTGATAAAATAGGACACCAAATGAAAGGGTATGAGGACACTTAATGACCATTTTACCCAGGCTCTTCTTCCTGCCTCCAGACTGTCTCACAGTCTTCAACTTACATTCAATATTCCATTCTCTTCCAACAGAAAAATAGTATCAAGAATTTCATTAAATGGTCATCTTTGCTTCTTTATAGGCAGTATTGTTTCCATCTTGAGGAAAGATCCAGATCGACAGCCTACCTAAAACAATCCTCAAAACTTACAAATCTATAAGCTCCACTGAGAAGCAGGAGGCTTCCATGTCCCAGGACACTGGAGTTGGAGTTTTGCACCTTCTTTCACTTGTCAGACAGACAGACAAAGGGTCCTGCTGCGGGTCACAAGCCAAAGGCACAAAGACCCTCAGATTGTTTTGATGATCATTGGATTCCTTTCGATGGTAATTTATAATTGTAATTAATTATGTGTGTATGATAAAACTCATTATTTAGGTCTATTATATGAAGCTAAAATAAAAACATTGATGTATCTTAAAATAATTACACTGCAATTATAGATCTTTTGAAATTATGTATCAACAAATGAATGCTTTCATGGGCCAAAAAGCTACATAAAGCAAAAGGGAATTCACAGAGGTGGGTCTGCTTCTCTCCTTTCTACTCTCAATGCCTGACACGATGTCTGACACACACTGGAGGCCACTGAAGGGACAAACGGAAGACAGCGTGACAACTACCTTGAATCCCGTTTCTGGCCTCACATTTCACCACAAACTGGATGCTCCTTTTCAGTAGCTTTAACAAGCTATAAATCAAATCTGTCATCACCCTTAAAACATCTTTTGTGTTCATTATTTGCTCTATTAATGATGATACCACTTCCTCCATCCCCCAAATCCAAATACGCACTTGGTCCACCATGGTATCTTCAGTTCCTTGCCAGCAGTCCTCATTCCTATCCACGGTTTTTCCAAGATAATACTCATACCTGTTCCTCCATCAGTTTCCACCAAAGACCCTGGACCAGTGTTTCCTCCCATGGGGCTGGGGACTTGCTCCCTTTGTCTAACACCTTCAGCTGGCATCACAGACCTGTCACAGCCCGTTCAAGAGTCACTTCTCCAGCCCTGCCCTGTGCCACATGATGGCATATACTTTCAACAGCTTCATCTAGGAAGATGGCCAATCCTGTGGCACTCAGTTCCCTTACTCCAGCTGAGAGTTCTGTGCATCCTCGAAGCCTGGCTCTAATACCCCCTTCCTGGTGAGGCTTCAAAAGCATCCTCAGACAGAGTCACAATCCTCCTCAGCCCAGCGTCTGGAGAACTCACAGATCTCTTCGTTCAAGCCACTGTTTAGAAGTTTACCACATTTGGTTTTAAGTTTTTAGGTTTATCCACCTTTTAAATTTTTTTTTGTCATCCTTCCTACCCTTGTAAATTAACCCACTTATTCAAGGAACTGGAACAGACACCAAAGATTTAGCAGCGAGAAGACAGCTGTAGTCTCTGCCATGGTGCCATTTCATCTGCAAAGCAGGAAACGGGTGCTCATGGATTCTGGGGGAGGGGAGGGGAAATAATGACAAAAGGGGAAAAGTAGATGAAGAAACTCTGAGGAGGACAGCCCCAGGCTGAGGGCACTCCTCAGCCCTGACAAGGTAATGAACGTCATGCGTCATGCTGAGGAAAGGCACCGGGTTTAGGTTTGATTTGTTAGACACCGCTCTCGCCGTTATGTGGGAAATGGAGAGAGTGGGTTGGAGAAAATTAAGTTAAAGAGGATATTTCCATATCCAAGTGTTTGACGAGTGTCTTACTCTAGAACAGTAACAGCAGAGGTGAAAAAAATCTGAGATGAATCAAGGTTACATTTTACAAATAAGGCCCAATTATTTGTAATGTTAATGGATTGGATGTGGAAAGAAAAAGAGATGATGGGGCGGGGGGGGGTTGACAACTGGCTTTACATAGACATACACAATTGTTACCTACTAAAGGAAAACACTGGCTAAAGAACAGGTCCAGGAGGCTGGCCAGACTAGAGGCTTGGGGTAGACTGGAACTGGCCAGGTGAGAGAAAACAATCAAAGACACGTAGGGCAAAAGAATCCAACCCTTAGTGGAACCCCCAGGTTGTAAAATTGAGGCTACCTACTAATCTGGGTACTGAGAAACTTGGCATCATGAAGTAAATGAGACCTCGAGTAACAGGTGCTGACTGATCAGGATTGTGGGAACTCGGTTACTCAAGTGTGAGTAATCACATAAGGCTACTCAACATCAGCAACTTCTTTTTCTTTTTTCTTTCTTTGGTTGTTTCTCTCTCTCTCTCTCTCTCTCTCTCTCTCTCTCTCTCTCTCTCTCTTTCTTTCTTTCTTTCTTTGAGACAGGATCACCCTGGCTGTTCTGAGATTCACTATGTAGATCAGGTTGGCCAAGATCCCCTTGCCTCTGCTTCCTGAGTGCTGGGACTAAAAGCATGAGCCACCACTGCCTGGCCGACAGTGACTCTTTTTTATCAGAAGCATGGAAAATCTTACACATTTTTGTCATTGTTACCCATCTAAAAAAGATATCTTCCCTCCAAAAATACAATTTACAGTCTCATAAACAATTGAGAACTTCCACTAAAATGTAAGTAGTGGATGGAGGTAGAAAAATGGCTCAGTTAAGAGTACTTGTTGCTCTTCCAGAGGACCCAAGTTTGGTTCTCAGCACCTTGTCATGTCTCACAACTGTCTGGAACTCCAGCTCCAGGGTATCTGGTGCCTCTGGTCTCTCAGCGCACCTCAATCACATGCGCATACCCACATGTAGACACAAAACACACACATAATTAAAAACAATAAAAAAATTAGTCTTTTTAAAGTGGCAATAGTGTGGTTACATATCAGCTTCTCATTGTCTAGCTTTACAAATTTGTAACAAACACAAATACATTTAGTCCATCAATATCTTTGCTCTTTGGTGGTGGGGTCCTCTGAGCCCACCAAAGCCAGCAGAGTGCTCATCAGTGAGAGGCAAGAGGAAGTTCAGTTCAACATAACTCAGTAGCCTGTGTTGATTCACTTGAGAGTCTGACCCTAAGTAGCTTTGTTTTAGGCAAATTTAAGCACAGCACGATTTGATGAAAAAATTTCCTGGTGATAATTAACTTAATTCTGTGCACAAATAAGGCTTGAGGCATGACTACACCGAAAGTCTTTGTAAAGAACGAGTGACATCTTCCATAAGTATAGGTTCTATAGATTGACTAAATGTGATATCATCCATAAAGGTAGGATCTATAGATTGACTGAGAAAAACAAGCTCGTGATGGGGGTCCGGGTGAGGATCTGGTGTGGTCTCGGCCACACAGATAGTGCAAAGGTCACTAAATAGTCACCAAGCTATTAAGCACCTCTGTTCCCAACCTTCTGGGCAGAAAACAGGTTATACATCTCTCCCTTTAAGGAGACAACCCTGCATGTTTAACATGCCTGGTTCCCCTAATGCTTATCTGTGAGCACAAGCACCTCTGTGCCTTCCACACCACTTAGCCACATTCAACTCCAAGCAACTGTTGCGGAAGAAAATGGCTAACCTTCCTGCTGTTGATAACACCATACAGCAGACTGGGTGTGTTATAAATAAAAGGGTTTTATTTTAGCATAAGGTCCTAGTACAAAGTTAAAGGACTATACCTGTTGGTGGCACTCTGAAGCAGCAGAGGGCATTACCTAGCAAGAGACAAAGTGTCCTGGAGACCTAGCTAAACTGGCTTATGGTAGCCCCACTATCTATGATAATCTATCAGTTCATTCATCTACTAAGCACATGAATGGTTGGTCTATTTACAAGGACAGAGCCCTATTGGCTCTTAAAGGTCCTACCTAGCCCTGTGCATTAGCATCTCATAATGGGACAACAAACCATGGCCGCTGGTTTAACTTGTGGGTGTCAAGATATCTTTGTGTGTGTCGTGTATACTCCATGTTTGTCACTGATGAGTTCTAGATGAAAGTTGGTGGGTAGGTCATTCCGAGCATTCCACAGAGGGCTGCCCTACCAGCTGCCTGGGAGAACTGAGGCCGGTTTTGAAAGCCTGTTCACTCCAATTGAAGAAAAGCTCTCACCGCCTTTGCCATCGCCTTCATGCCCAGCACAGTGCTAAGAACATACTCATAAACTGACCAAATACTTACGATTGTTTGAGCTGAATTCCTGACACCCAGGCCACCTTCAAATCTCCTTCTTTACCATTTCCTTACCCTTTCCGCATGGATGGAGCCCATTTTTAAAACACCGCCCTGAGACCCAGACTTACCAAGAACATAACTACTGCGAGTTGTTTCTTTCCTGTCTTACTCCCGCCCCCAACTCTTACAATGTATCTCAGGCTGACCTCGAACTCACAATCCTCCTGCCTCAGCATCTCAAGTGCTGGGACACAAGCACTTCTTCACAACATAACTTACTCATGGCTGGTGATGCAGCCGTCTGGCAGAGCACTCGCCTAGCATGGATGAAGCCCTGGCTCTGATCACCAGCACTACAAAATGAAAACACTCTAGCTGAAAAGGGTACCATTTATGCCCAACCCAGTCACCATTTACAGGGCACCTACTGTGTGCTTATCCAGTGCCCTGTTCATAAGAGTTCTTCTCTTATTCTATAAGGGACATTTGGTTATTTGTATGCATTAGCTAATGATTTTTATTATACCAGTTCTCTTTCTAAACAAAGTTTTATGTATTTTAAAACATTAATATTTACATAGTTTTTCTTATTCAAATGACTTGTCACTAAACTGGGGAGGTGCCATCACTGACATGGTCCTAGAAACCTGACTGGGGCAACGACAGACACATATAGAACATCTGGGATCACGTAGACCACACGCACTCTGATGGAGTGGCACTACTCAACAGCTCGAACCTTGGCACAGTTACTATGAACAGCACAGGCGGAGGGGTTAGCTAGTCTCATGCCAACAATATACTCCCACTCAGGGCTTCATCTACTCTTTTATTTTTCTTTCTTTCTTTTTTTATTGATTTTTATTGAGCTCTACATTTTTCTCTGCTCCCCTCCCTGCCTCTCCCCTCCCCTTCAACCCGCTCCCAAGGTCCCCATGCTCCCAATTTACTCGAAGATCTTGTCTTTTTCTACTTCCCATGTAGATTAGATCCATGTATGTCTCTCTTAGGGTCCTCAGGTTGTCTAGGTTCTCTGGGATTGTAAATTGTAGGCTGGTTTTCTTTGCTTTATGTCTAAAAACCACTTATGAGTGAGTACATGTGATAATGTGTTACCCCACTCAAAATGATGTTATCTAGCTCCATCCATTTGCCTGCAAAATTCAAGATGTCGTTATTTTTCCTGCTGTGCAGTACTCCATTGTGTAAATGTACCACATTTTCCTTATCCATTCTTCAGTCGAGGGGCATTTAGGTTGTCTCCAAGTTCTGGCTATGACAAACAATGCTGCTATGAACATAGTTGAGCACATGTCCTTGTGGCACAATTGAGCGTCCTTTGGATATATACCCAAAAGTGGTATTACTGGGTCTTGAGGAAGGTTGTTTCCTAATTTTCTGAGAAATTGCCACACTGACATCCAAAGGGGCTGTACCAGCTTGCATTCCCACCAGCAATGCAGAAGTGTTCCCTTTCCCCCACAACCTCTCCAGCATAAGTTGTCATCAGTGTTTCTGATCTTGGCCATTCTTACAGGTATATGATGGAATCTCAGAGTTGTTTTGATTTGCATTTCTCTGATGACTAAGGATGTTGAACATTTCCTTAAGTGTCTTTCAGCCATTTTAGATTCCTCTGTTGAGAGTTCTCTGTTTAGGTCTGTACCCCATTTTTTTATTGGATTATGTGTTCTTTTGATGACCAATTTCTTGAGTTCCTTGTATATTTTGGAGATCAGACCTCTGTCTATTGTGGGGTTAGTGAAGATCTTCTCCCATTCTGTAGGCTGTCGTTTTGTCCTGTTGGCTGTGTCCTTTGCTTTACAGAAGCTTTTTGATTTCAGGAGGTCCCATTTATTAATTGTTTCTCTCAGTATCTGTGCTACTGGGGTTCTATTTAGGAAGTCGTCTCCTGTGCCAATTCGTTCAAGCGTACTTCCCACATTCTCTTCTATGAGGTTCAATGTGGCTGGCTTTATTGATCCATTTGGACTTGAGTTTTGTGCATGGTGATAGGTATGGATCTATTTTCATTCTTCTACATGTTGATATCCAGTTTTGCCAGCACCATTTGTTAAATATGCTTTCTTTTTTCCATTTGATTATTTTGCTTCTTTGTCAAAAATCAGGTATTTGAAGGTATGTGGATTAATATCCGGATCTTCGATTTGGTTCCATTGGTCCTCCTGTCTGTTTTTATACTAATACCAGGCTTTTTTCAGTACTGTAGCTCTGTAGTAGAGTTTGAAGTCAGGGATTGTGATGCCTCCAGAAGTTCTTTTATTGGCTATTCTGGGTTTTTTGCTTTTCCATATGAAGTTGAGTACCATTCTTTAGAGGTCTGTGAAGAATTTTGCTGATATTTTGATGGGCATTGCATTGAATCTGTAGATTGCTTTTGGTAAGATTTACATTTTTACTATGTAAATTCTACCTACCCAAGAGCATGAGAGGTCTTTTTATCTACTCTTTATGCATTGCAAGGCTTCCTTGATGTGGGATTCCCCTCTGTAAGGTATGAATATGTTTTATTACTATTGTTTAATAAAGAAGCTACTTTGGCCTATGACAGAGCAGAATATAGGTAAGTGGGAAAACTAAACTGATTTCAGGAAGAAAGAAGACAGAGTCAGGAGACACCATGTAGCTACAGAAAGAAAAAGATACCAGAAATTTACCAGTAAGTCACAGCCTTGTGGCGATACACAGATTAACAGAAATGTGTTAATTTAAGATACAAGAGCTAGCTATAAATATGCCTGAGCCATTGGCCAAACAGTGTTGTAATTAATATAGTTTTCGTTTGATTGTTTGGGTCTTGGTGGTCAGAAAAACGAGGTGGCAGAAAACAAAAGAACTGCTGTAGGATAATGCCTGTAAAGATTTGTCACTCATATTGGCTTAATAAAATGCTGATTGGCCAGTAGCCAGGCAGGAAGTAAAGGTGGGGCAACCAGACTAGGAGAATTCTGGGAAGAGGAAAGGCTCAGTCTGCAGTCACCAGTCAGACACAGAGGGAGCAAGGCAAGAATGCTACACTGAGTAAGGTACCAAACCACGTGACCAAACATAGATAAGAATTATGGGCTAATTTAAGTTGTAAGAGCTAGTTAATAATAATCCTGAGCTAATAGGCTAAACAGTTTGTAATTGTTATCAGCCTGTGGTTGTTTCATTGGGACTGAATGGCTGCTGTAACAGGGGAGACAGAAACTTCCATCAACAAAGAACAATCTCTGTTTACAGTTCCTCAGCTCCCCACAGTGAGGAAGGATACTTATCCTTCAGATATTCAGTCACTGTGACTATATCAGTTACACTTACTACAGGACAATAAATAAAGCAATATATCTCTACAAATAATGACTCCTTAAACATTGTTTCCTCAAACATAGTTATTTCTGAGCAAGTCACACTTCCGGGAGGTTTGCTATGTTTCAGACACCACCCTGTGCAGCTTACCTTTAGCACACCAAACACTTGCTTAGGATCTGCTAAGAGCCCGGTGTCCTGCTAGACAAAGAGCAACGAGAAAACAGAGAAAACAGCCCATGGAGCTGCTATTGAAGGAGCAGACGCGTCAGGGATGAGGACGCAGACTAGGAAGTCTGTGAGAGCATCAAATGTGCTGCTAACCCTTACAGCAACTGTACACAATCAAGAATCTCTTTCTTATTATTGTATGGCTTTTAGGAATAAAAAATTGTAAAGAAAAAAGTAGCTCGTTCAAGCTCTATGGAGCTAAAGTAGGTGGGAAATGGATACCCCAAAGAGGCCTTTAGTGGCTTCAGGAACCCTACCCTACAGCATCTCTATAACCTCCAGCCTAAGCTTCAAAACAAGTTCCTGGGCCCTGCGTGGTGATGGCACATGCCTTTAATCCCAGCACTCAGGAGGCAGAGGCAGGCAGATCTCTGTGAGTTCGAGACCAGCCTGGTCTTCAAGAGCTAGTTCCAGGACAGGCTCCAAAGCTACAGAGAAACCCTGTCTCGAATCAACCCCCCACCCCCCAAAAAGGAAAATGAGTTCCTGATGTTTTCTTAGTCTTACATAAGAGCCCTGAGTTGCAGCTCCAACTCCGGAAACCTACCAACACAGTATGGCCATGTGGTCACGCCAGGTACTGCTCTGTAGAAATGGCCACCTATGCTTTACTTACTCTTTCAGTTGATGTGACAAAATATTCTGAAAAAAATGCAGCTTAAAGGAGGGCTTGCTCTGGCTCCCATTTCCGTAGTACAGCCATCTCAGTGCGGATGCCCCAGTGGCAGAGTGTGAAGAAGCTGGTCACATCACAATCCCATTCAGAAAACAGAGAGAAATGAACGTACACTGCTGCTCAATTCCTCCTCTGTTTATACTGTCCAGGATCCCAGCCAGGAAATGGCACTACCCTCAGCAGGCAGGTTTGCCCAGCTCAATTAATGTAATCAAGATAATCTCCATCTCCCAGCCTAGATTCTGTGAACTTGGCCATTAACACTAATCACCACACCCAGATAAGGCAGCTACTCAATAGACTAAAGGAATTGCTGGTGCCCGATTTACCAAAGACCAGCACAGAAAGCTTTATTGCTGGTCCAAAGAACAACCCAGGTAATGGTATTATTATCCCAATAGGGACATCAAAGACAAAGAAAAGCTGCTTGCCCAATGTCATCAGGGTAACAACAGCTAAGGCGGGAGTCCAAACCACATCCCTCTGTCGTGAAACAAAGGAGATGGTAGCTCCCAGCATGACCATGGAATGCTCTCTTGGGAGTCACATCCAGAGGGCTGCAGGAAAGTCTCAGTCTAAAGCAGTTTTTCCCTCCCCAGAAGGTACACTCAGCTCCCACTCCACCCTGTGAGGTCTGTTTGTTCTCCTGGCTATTGTACTTTAGGAAGCTTTGATTTGAAAATGAGACAAATGGTTTCACTGCTGTCATCAATAGGAAGAGGGGATAAAAAGAAACCTATTTAAATGGCTTTTAAATATTCACAGGAAGAACCATGGGGTCTGCCCTCTTCCTCTCCTCTGCCCATCTTGTGCCGATGACTGTCACATTGGTGTAATGGCCAGAGTGCCACATGCGCAGATGCCAAAGACAGCCACAGGAAGTGAGGCCAGCAGTGGCGTGAGCGCTGTCCTCACAGGATCCAGCTTTGTTAGGGAAGTGACTCAGTAAAGGGTCTTCAGCGTGGCTTTCTCAAGCAGCCTGAGACAGGACGCTCTGGGGAGCAACAGACAGAAAGAAACGACAATTCAATTTAAAAGAAATCTGCAGGAGGGTGTAAATTGGTACAGTCTCTTCAGATACATTTTGTTTTAATGCAGCGAAATTTAAACTGTGGATTCCTTTTGACCCAGCAATGAGCTTTCCAGGACACTCACTACACAAGTGTCCAGATGTATCTGCAGGTATAATTGCAGACCCATTTTGTAATTTGAAATTTGCAGTCTGGAAGATGGCAAAGTAAACATGCATCAAGGGAGGAATGTCTAATATGAATTCTGATTCATCTCTATAGTGGAGCAAACTGTTCGGAGAGTAAAGAGCATGGGGAACATGCCATCAGGAAAGGGTTCTACAGACACTGCTGTGCTGCCCAGCATGTGGTGCACACCACCACAGGCCCAGCACGCAGGCTGATCTCTGAGTTTGAGTTCTGATCTACACTGAGTCCCAGGTCAGCCAGAGCAACAGAATAGAGAGATTCTGTGTAAAAAGAATGCAGGGCACAAGGCAATGGATATGGGATGTTCCCATTTATATAAAATGTACAGATGTATAGCTATGTTTGCATGTGAAAGACAAGAGAAGCACACAACGGGCTGTTCATAATTAATTCTGGAGTTGGATGAGATTAGCCCTTCTCTCTTTACTATACAGCTTTCTTTCATGGAGGCTTTAATAGAAGCATGTGGTTTTATGGTTTTTAAGACTAGTTAGCCTCACACTTTTGAGATGTTTTTCTTACAGGAAAATTAAGCAAATCAGACATAGATACTATAACAAATGAAGCTTTAAGCACATAATTTTATGTTATATTTTAGCTATTCTATCAGTCAATTTCAGTGTAATAACTGAGAAAACTATGAACATTTTCCTTTGAGATTTATATTATCCCTTTGATCTCAAGTTATCTTACTTCATAAATTCATACTGAGTTTCAAGTTTATCAACATACCCTTAATTATCATTCCTGTCCTGGTCCAAGAATTCTCTCACAAATCTGGACACCTGATTGTCATTTCCACCCGGGAGTCCCAAAGCTTTTAACCCCTAGTCTAGCATCACATGACATGCCTGGATTTCTGAGGACAGCCCTAGTCTCCTCGCTGAGAGCATTTGAAATTCACTCCCGTCAAGTTCTTAGCAGCCTCTGTAACTGGTGGCCATGGGCTTCTCCTGTGGTGTCTCGCGTGGCTCGTAAGTTCAGGGCTCCTGCGTGGGTGGGATCCTATGTCCCTACTATACCCCACCTGTTATATGGTCCTGGTGCACACTTGTGTCTCCTCACGTTCCACCTCCTCCTTTCCACACCCACAATAGGCTCTTCAGATCAAAGATTCAGGTTTATTCATCTCAGGACCAACATCCTGCCTCAGGCATCTAGGTACCAACACATTCCTATTTTCCAGTGAACAAATAGAAAAACCTGTCCTATTTCTGACAGGATCTCCTCTTCCCACCCCACTCCCTTTCTCTTCAGTATTCCTCTGCAGTTGATAATTCCGTGGAAGCAGCGTTGGCATCGCTAATTTGCCACTTCTCGAATGAGAGCACAGCCCTTTCAAATTCAGTCATGAATGGAATTTAAAGGGCTTTACTTTGATATATTCAGTGGTTTTCAAAGAAAACTTGAGAAATTCAAAACTATCAGAACTGAATACTCCAGTGGGTCCTAAAATTCTACTGAGGCTCTTACAAAACAGCAGAGATGAGCATTTATGGATCGCTGGAGGGTTAAAGACTAAGTCCCTTAATTATCAGTCTTAAATATTATCTCATGAGGAGCGCACAAGCAGGAGGAAGATAATCATGTCATTTACAAAGCTCTTTGTAATCGTGCCCCGTGATTTCAGCTTATTAGGGGCTGCTATTATCCTGTTACTCAGAGGTCATTAGCACATTCTTTGAGCAATAAAAATCACATAATACCAAATGACAAGCAGGGGACATGAAGCATCTCAGTGATGATGTCTTCTGGAAAGGGCTGTCACGACCTTCTCCTAGAGTGAGAACTAGCCCGTGGAGTCTGAAGATCCTGGCCCCCTTTCTCCACTAAATGAGCTACTGCAGGTGTTGTGGCTTACCTAAAGGGAACAATTAACATTTACAATATGCTTTCCCTATGCCAGGCACAGCACTAAAGCCTTTACTATAATTTTCAAAACCCTTTGAAATAACCTTATTTTACAGATGAGAAAGTTGAACCTCCACGGAGGTGAAGTAACAAACAAGCCTAAGGTTCCCCAAATGCTGCATGGGACCTGGGTGTGATGAGTATGAAAATGTGCTGAGCAGGCCACCTGTGAGGATGCCCTGGAGTCAGCGGATGCAAGAGCTGCTTTGGTCACCACTGGCTGCCGAGAGACTGCAAGAAGACCGCACACCTCCCTCAGAGCTGGCGGACAAGTGACTGATGACAGCAGAGCTATAAGGGTTTAGATTTGGGGTCTCTGAGGGACAGTTGCAACATGTACATATTTCAGGGTTCCCCAAGGAGTGGGTCAAGGCTTTCCTGGACCTCTGATCCTACACTTCAGTTCCTTTTCCTCAACTCCTCCAAGCCTCCTTCCTGCCTCTCCTGTCCACGGGGTTGATGGCTATAGATTCTCTGCATGCCCAGCTCTGACCTGACGCCAGGTGTGGTATCTGGTCCCTATAGTCCTAAGTGGCAGGAAGCTGAGGCCAGCCTGTGATACATAACAAGATCGCGTCCCAAAACAAGACAGAAAGTCCGCTTCTGAGCCCCTAGCACAGGATAGTCAGATTGGAACCAAGTCTTCTGACCCTCGTTCTTGCTACACTGCCCCTTTTCCAGACAGAACAATGTCTAGAAGACATCCCCGCGTCACTCTCAAGCTCATTGTAGGCACCCATCTCTCCCATCAAACATCTGTAGAACTGGTAAGCATGAGCCACAACGCACATGCTTTGGCCCAGGTTCTGAAGGGGAGGCAGCCCTGGGCTCTCTGATAATCCACAGTCTCAGCCCCTACAGCACAGATTCTGCACTTTGGACACTGAGATCTTCTCTAGCCCACGCTCCAGGCCACATGCTTGTTCTGCCTGTTCATGGCACACCACCTACTACTTAAAATAGGACCTGAGCAGCATTGTTAGGTGAGTGTGCTCATCACCATGTTCAGGAAACTGCATCATGCTGGAGGGTCTCCTTCTATCCCAAGTGACAATTACACACTCGGTGTCCTCATTCAAGGAACTTTACCCTTTACCCTTGTAGTTTCTTATGGGAAAATGTAGTATATAAAACAATACAACGATGAACTTATCTCTCTCAGATTTCTTACAATACATTAAATAAACACTTTAGGAAGCTATGGGGATGAGCACAGCTCAGAAGTTTCTAGTGAATTTGTCACGGTATTACAAACTCGTGGGCAAAGCACTAACAAGGCCTCCTGAGTTCTAATGGATCCATCAGATGAGCAGATTCATGTTTATGGAGAAGTACATTGATGAGAACTCCGAGACTCCTTATCTATAAACACACATGCATTTTAGACTATATTTCTACTTTTATACTAACAGTTCCAGTGCTGAGATAAGTGTTGACTCTATGGCTCACCAGGAACACTCGCACAAGTCGCTTCTGCCTATGTCTCCTTACTGACAAGCTCGCAGCAGATATCTTCCCTGTGAGAAGGGGATGAGCCCCTTGCCCAGAGTAAGGGTCAGAAGATCAGAGCTGCATGCCTTGACCTCGTGGGTCAAGAATCAAATCATAACACTACAGAAAATGCACCAAGATACAGAAAATAGCTAACATATTTTTTAAGAAATAAAATACTTTCTAATCAGCAGGAAAGAGAATAGAAGATAACAACAGCAGAGGAGTTGTAGAGATGGCTCATCAGTTAAGAGCCCACGCAGCCTTGGGAGAAGCGGAAAGGCCTTGGGCCGGGGTGGAATAATACATATTTTTTGATATGTTGAAAATCTTGGCATATAACTACTTAACATTTGTCATATGGAGTAGTATATCTATACAGTTGTGATTTGCTGACTGGCAGGGACACTGAAGAATTCATTGTGAAGAAATCCCACTGTTACATAAACATCACAGACTAGATTTATGTGACCCAACACAATGCAAGTCAGTCATTTGATGGGGCCTCTTAATGCAGTCAAGAGATGTGGTAAATAGAGCATGCGTGTGTGTGTGTGTGTGTATACTGAATCAGTTACATTTATGTTGCTGTGAGAAAATACCATGATCAAAAACAACTTGTAAATGAAAGCATTTATTTGGATTTATGATCGCAGAGGGCTAAGAGTCCAAGATGGAGAAAAGGCATGGCACCAAGTAGCAAAAGCAGCGAGTGGAGGGACCACATTCCAGCTACAAAGAGGACACACAGAGAACAGGCAGCAAGTGTGGCAAAGCTATGAACTCTCAAAGCCCATCCCCAGGGATGTACTTGCTCCATCAGGGCCCCACATCCTTAGTTTCCAGACCTCCCCAAACAGTGCCAACAACTGGGAACCAGGTGTTCAGATATGTGCGTCTATGCATGCATTTGTCATTCAAATAACCATCACAGACATACATATAATACAAAATTAATTATATGTGTCCTATGATTTTACCAATTATTAAACTATAATAACAATATAAATTTGCAAAAAAAAGTAAACCATAAGAAAAATCATTTATCACATCTAGATCTGGTTTTAAAAAAAGAAAAATCATTTAAATGTTTTTAAATACAATGAAAAGAAGAGAACAATGAACTTGCTTTGAATTCATTCCATATAAAATTGTTGGTTGTTTTTTTTTTTTTTTTTTTTTTTGGTTTTTTGAGACAGGGTTTCTCTGTGGCTTTGGAGCCTGTCCTGGAACTAGCTCTTGTAGACCAGGCTGGTCTCGAACTCACAGAGATCCACCTACCTCTGCCTCCCGAGTGCTGGGATTAAAGGCGTGCACCACCACCGCCCGGCCCATATAAAATTGCTAACAGAGCTGAAAGGAATTGGCCATGAGGAGAACTACCTTGGAAAGACCATGGGCTTGTTCTGATGAGATATTTGAAGGAGGCTAGGTAGATGACAGAACTAGGATTGGTGAACTGAAATGACTACAGAACTCTTCATCTCTCTCCATTGTGCTAGGCCTCCACTAGCATCTACTGCTTCTCGCTGTTGCTTGAATCTCAGTTTCACTGATCCAAAAAGTCAAGTGGGAATCCATGGGTAAAAGTTTTATAATGGTTTAATTTAATAAATAAAGGAAAAAAGCACTTTTATCCATTCTTGCCTTCTAATGCAATAGGATGCCTCTCAGGGAGGTGATGGTGTTGGTAACGAAAGTATCCAAGTTGAAGCTGGGGAATGTGGGAGGGTCAAGATGCATAGCCTTCCAACCATGGCATCTACATATTTAGGGTAGTGACTTCATATGGAACCAATGAAAGATTTCCCCAGATGTGTAATTAAATGGCTTGGGGTACACACCTACACTTGCTCTAAACACTTAACCTGCACGAGGAAAGCAAAGCTTCATTTCCAATAGTGTGCCCTCTTCATCGCCAGGGATGGATTTATCTTTGAATTACAAGGAAATAGGTTTTCTAAGAATACACAAATAAATGCCAGGGGGAAAAAATCCTCACTAAAAAAAGTCCAAGTGAAACCTCAGGATGCAATTATAAACCACCGACAAAAGAAAGGTTAAAAAGGAGCAGAATAGTAGAGCTCAACTTTGATCGCGGCTTCCACCTTCAGATCATGAAAAAAAAATCTCCTGGTGGGCCATAAGATTCAAGGATACAGCATAAAGTGGATGCAAACTTGTCTAATAAAGAAAGAAGCTATCACCAAATTATCTCCAAATTGAACCCAAAGTAAAACTGCTCTTTTGTGTCCCTGTCACAGAGAGCAACAATGTCCCACGAAATGAGTTCATTCTGTCATTGCCAGGCACTTACTCACAGAAGTACTTGGAGGCTTTTGACAAACTTCCTTCATATTGTTCAGGGCATCCACCCCCTCCTGGGACTGCTCATACTCTTCCTCTACAAAGAGCATGGCAGTCTCAGCCTCTGGCATTTCCTCCTTAATAAACAGCAACTGGTGAGTGATAGGAAATACATCATTGGGCGCATCTCCTTTAGTCATGAAGTAATTTAGTTGCCATGGTAATCTTTGGGAAATTTGAAAAATAGTTTGGATGGGTTATTTCTAAGGCTTACTTCTAAGGCTCTAGAACTTTAAAAAGTCCTGAAGGACAAAGAATGTAAAAATGCTTTCCTGTTCAATATATAACTTCAGACTCAGGGACTGAAGTCACGCTCTTCAAAATGCAACATCCATTACCTTTCTGACAATGACCGCTTCATCACCTCCTACCCCATCATCATTCCCAGTCTATCCAGACCTGCCCAACTGAGGGAAACAGGAACATGGGGCTCTTTGGCAGTGATAAAATTCATGCATGAGATAAACACTTTCCCATAATCGCCCCCAAAGCTTTTCAAAATGAGCTGCCAATCTCACCAGCCGTGACGGTTTAACAAAGGAACAATGGCAAGTCAGAATTCAATACATTCAGGCCGCTACCCCAAGGAAGCCACTGTCCAACAGGAGACTCTAATGACTCAGCTCTAACTGCTCATCATCTGTATCAGGGATCAGAGTGTTTCAGCAACCGTCAAAAGACTTTTTAGCAAACAGGGACCTTTAACAACAGACCTTTAATCTTCACCATACCATCATCCAACCATCAGCCACATACATGGGCATTTCTCAAATATGATTTCATGGACCAAAGATAGTCAAAAGGCTTTTCATCTAAAGAAAGACACTATTGTCGGCTTCACCAGACTCTGACTTTATCCTGGATTTTTTTAAAAAGAACTTAATTAATTAAAATAACTAGTTGTGTTAGAGTTGAATGAGCAGTCACACACTGTTTCTTTCTTTCCTAAGGGCCTCTCTTGGTCATATCAGAATAAAATAACAGAAGCCAAGGCAGAAAAGGCTGCATGGTAGAAAATTACACATTGAGAGACAGAAGACTACTTTGGTCTCCAGCAGGCTATATTCCCACTCTGTGGCTTCATGGGAGGACCGAACTAGAAGAAGCCATGTGGCTCAAATCAATGTATATGACAAGATGAGGTCAGGCGAAGGAAGGCTGGTCAAACCATGCTTTGTATGTCTCTGCAAGACTCACCCTAAGACTAGTAGGAGATAGCCCACAGAGAGATCTAAGCAACTGAGCGAGATCATAGCGGTCTATGTTGAAAATTTCCTTGGACTGTAGTCAGAGCAGTGACGTGGAGGTCAATCAATGGGTTACTATAGTGGCCTTGATGCACAGCACAGTGATAACAAGGACGATGAAAAGAATAGGATGGGTTTAAGTGGTGTTTCAGATGATGATTTAGGCTATTTGTGCTACTACTACAGAATACCTGAGGCTAAGTAATTTATTCAGAGGAGAATTTTATTTCTCACAGTTCTGGAGACTGGGTATAAGACCAAGGCACCAGAAGGTTTAGTGTTTGATAATGGTCTGGTCTTTTCTTCTATCATGGAGTATTGTTATCATATCTCCTAATGAGAAGTTGTCCAAAATAAATAAATAAATAAAAAAGCTAGAGTTATAATAGATTCCTATATCACTCCCCTGAGGCAATACCCCTCAATAAAGACTTTATACTTGGTAGAGTATCATGATTTATAGTGATATTTCAGTTGCATTTTAATAAATAAAGCTTGCCTGAAGATCAGAGAGTAAAACAGCCACACTGATCAGTCTTACAGACCAGGCAGTAGTGACACACACCTTTAATCTCAGTAACCACACTAGTTTGCCATAGAGGCCAGCCAGTGGTGGTGTCAGCTTTTAATCCCAGCACTAGAAAGGAATATAAGATGGGAGGAGACAGTCTCAGCTCAGGCTCATTCTGAGGATTCATGGAGGCAGGATTGCCATTTCAATCTGAGATAGAGGTAAGAGTCGGTGGCTGGCTGCTTTGATTCTCTGATCTTCAGGTTGAACCCCAATATCTGTCTCTGGGTTTTTATTATTCATGCTACAATAGATAGAAGTTTCTGTTCCACCCAGTCCCACAGCCATTCAGTCCCAAATAAACACACAGAGGCTTATGTTAATTATGAACGGTTTGGCCTATTGCTCAGGCTTATTACTAACTAGCTCTTACAACTTAAATCCACCCACAATTCTTGTCAATGTTTAGCCACATGACTTGGTACCTTTTATCAGTACAACATTCTCATCTTGCTTCCTCTGTGTCTGGGTGGTGACTGCATCTGGCCTTTCCTCTTTGCAGAATTCTCCTAGTCTGGTTGCTCCATCTATACTTCCTGCATTGCTACTGGCCAATCAGTGTTTTATTAAACTAATTTGAGTGACAAGTCTTTACAGTGTACAAAAGCATTATTCCACAGCAGTTCTCCTTTTTTTCTTTTCAAAACAAGACCCTTAATCTAATTTCCTTTGTTTAGCTTTTATCCTGACCATTGTTCATAACAACTTGTAACCAACATGGTAAAAAAACATCCATAATCCATATTTTGGGAATGTAAGTGTAGTTTTTTAAGTTACTTCCTGCTGATTGGGGGCACTGGTAATCTTATGGTGACCCAAACAAAAATTTTATGATTATGGTCAAGTACTGACTGGAGTAATCTATGAGGCTGGACCATCTCAGCAACAGTTTTGATCCTGTTCTTGATGCAGAACTCAGAAGAAACTGAGACAGAGGTGGTCTGAAACATTGGATCATCTGGGCCATCTGTAACTATTGGAGATTTTTCAATCAAACTTTATTTTTCTTAACCCAGAATAAGCCCACAGCCTCTCATTTCCTGTGGAAACAAAAGCAAAACCTCTTCTCCAAAGTGACATATCTTTTAACTTAAATTTTGAAGTCAAGGCATTTTCAAACTATGTAGGTAGTATTAATCCAGCAGCATTTGTAATCAAATGTAATCAAATGTCTCTTAGCAGCTGTTGCTCCTTCTTCAGCAGTCAAACAATTCAAAGGCAGCACAACAGCATACAGTATCCATATTCTATATGCATTTTCTATCTTTATGTGACTTTCTTAACTCTATTTCTTTTATTTTTAGGTTTTTTTGAGAAAGGGTTTCTCTGTGTATCTTTGGCTGTCTTGGATCTCACTCTGTAGACCAAGCTGGCCTCGAACTCACAGAGATCTGCCTGCCTCTGCCTCCTCCGAATGCTGGGATTAAAGGCGTGCGCCACCACGCCCAGCTATTCTATTTCTTTTATAAAGGAATTTCTCTATCCCTTTTCTTTTCTCTTCAAAGCCTATGTTTACTTTTAAACACATTGTAAACCATATAGAAGGTGTTTCTTTTCATCTGTATCTGTTTTTACTGTATATATCAATCTTTTTCTGAGCACAGGAGTCTTTAATCTGCTAAGTGGCATGGCTAGGAGTAACGCGGTGACTTTGGTGGCAGGTTCCACCTACGCCTTAGCTTCCTGGGAGTCTAGCTTCATGGTGGAAGTACAGGTGGGAGCCACGCTTATTGTCACAGCTCTGTAGAGTTTCTAGGTCCATGCCACCATGAAGAAGCATGCTGCCGGCTGCTCATAAAACCATTTAAGTGTTTGATGGCAGAGCCTCTTAAAAGAGCTGTGAGGCCATTAATGCTGAGTCAAGGAGCCTCTCTTAAAGGAGCTACACCCCTGTTTGCTTTTAGCAAACATAGCCCACCCGTGACAATGCTGCTACTGAGAAACCATGCTTGACTCTGTTCTTTCGTGTCTAGAATCCCTTCCCATGTTCTCTCAGGTTTTACGTGGATGTAGTTGCCGAACATTGGACACCGTTTGTAGCACAAATAGTAAAAGCTCAGAGACAAATATTGGGGTTCAACCTTAAGATCAGAAAAGCAAAGCAGCCAGCCACGGCTCTTACCTCTCCCTCAGATTGAAATGGCAATCCTGCCTTCATGAATCCTCAGAATGAGACTGCGCTGAAACCTGTCTCCTCCCATTTGATATTCCTCTCTAGTGCTGGGATTAAAGGCACCACCATCCGGTCTCTATGGCTAACAAATGTGCCTAATCCCAGTGGTGCATGCCTTTAATCCCAGAACTATAGAGGATTATAAAATGGGAGAAGACAGCTCTTGGACACAGCCTCATTTTGAGATTCCTGGAGGCAGGATCACCATTTTTTTTTTTTTTGGACTGAGGTCAAGGTTAGGGTTAGGGTTAGAAAAGAGCCAGTGGCTGGCTGCTTTGCTTTTCTGACCTTTACGCTGAATCCCAATATTTCTGTCTCTGAGCTTTCATTAAGTGTGCTACATTCCCTTCCCAAGTTTTCCCTGGTAATTCTGCTTAACATTCACTCATTAACTGGCCTCTAGTACTCACATTACAGGCTCTGTGACTAGTGATGGAAATTCACCAGTGAGCAGGATAGGACCGGCCCTTGCCCTTGAGAGGCCCTTTAGCGGGGCTCTCCCCATTCCAGACACTTTGACCTCTACAAACTTCGGCTGTCAGAAGCCTTGGCTGATGAAGAGCTATCATTTCTCAAGTGGAACTGTTCGAGAGAAGAACAAGAGAGCTTCTAAGAAGCCAGGAGGTGGTTGGTGTGTAACAGGAATATCAGGGAGTGTGGTAAGGCATCTGGTAGGTAAGAAGTAAAGCCATCTAGAAAACAAGAAGTTATGTAGCTCCCTAGTGTTAACGAAAAAGATACCGCAACTTGCAATGGCCCTCTGAAGCCGTGTAGTCTGCTGCCCTCCCAGCATGGCTCTACCGTAGCCGTGCACTTGGCCTGGCTTACAAACAGTTTCATTAAAGAACCTTACTGTCGTGACGCTTAGCTCCCACCCCACGCCCTCCTTGAGTCTACATGATATGTTTATGCTCCTACCCATGCTGCAGCAGCATCTGCATCCACATCTCTACCATCCACAGCAGATCCAGCCTTGCCCCAGGGTAGGCCAAACTCTTCAGATGGAAAACCCTGCCTTCACTGGATATTTCAACGTGCCCAGCATGGGATTCATGAAACTGTCTGATTTCCCATTCTCCCTGACTTATACCTGGATTCTTCTGGTTATGGAAGTCTTAGAATACTTGCTTGCCACTAAGGGTCCCACTAGAGAGTCAAGACCTACCAACAAATCATACCCTTATCTGCTGGAGCCTTCCTGTTCCCCACAAAGCAAGAAAGTGCTCCATGTACTGTTAGAACATCAGCCTGTTTGGTCTTAAGAACCGAGTCTTGAATCCCAGTGCCCATTTTGATGCTTCCTCACTGTGTGAACTAGGATGGGTTGCTCACTGCAGCCTTGGAGTCTCATCTAAAAGAGGGGGCGATGACACCCATCTCACAGCAGGTGGGGATGACCAAAGCTGATGGCACACTGAGACCCTTTGAAAACCAAGAAGTATTTCCTAGCCCCTCTTGCTCTACCTGTCCCCAGGCATCCATCAGACTGTGGGCTTTGAACACTCTACCTGTTCTACCGGGAAGACCCTGAATTGAGAGCTCCATTCTGCTCTCAAACACAGCACTAAACAAATCACCCCTTCTTCAAACACATGAATCCAGCTATCATATCACATAACAGCCCTTGCAGGAAGTGTCCCTGGCCTCCAAAGTCAGTAACACTGCCTCTTAAATACTTGTTGTTGTTGTTGAAATAAAGACACTGTCCATGCAATCAGCTTTTTCCTGACATCTCCTTCCTTCCCCTCTACAGTCCTCCAGTGAGTTACTCTAACAGAAATGCTGCTTCTACAGGAAGTGAGGTGAGGAGGTGGAGGTGGCAAAGTCCCGTGAAGGTTCCTGGGACACATGCACTGTGAGGAGGGTGCTGTTGCCCAAACAAACCTCATTAGCTTTCCAGCTGCCTAGTATGTGGATCTTTCTACTGACAGCGATTATGCAAATGTGATATTTGTTTTAATGAGCACGTCAGGTGTGTTTGGTTGTGCCATTATATATGATTGACTGTGGTATTAAAGTAACAACTTGATGACAACTGCATAAGACAATCTAGAGGTGTGAAAATAAAGATCCGGCAATTTTCTAACAGTGGCTCAAACCACCCTGGGCAAAGGAGTCCTAATTCTGTAAACTGGTTCCCATGGCATGAAATATAAATTCAGACAATCAGAATCCACACCTAGGTATCGCTTCTGCCAGATTCCCCTGGAAGCATGAGAATGGCTTGAGACTCTAGCTGGCTGTCCTCGTCACCGTCTTATCATTATGACAAAATGCTCAATACAAATAAAGGTTTATTTTGGCTCACAGTTCGGGAGTTTCAGTCATGGTTGGTTGGCCCCCCTGCTTTTAGTCCTGCGATAAGTAGGAAACACCACAGTGGGAGGACGTGGTGGAGGAAGTTGCGTGTCTTGTGACAGAATGTTTGTCAGGACGGGGCTAGGGCACAGAAAAGACCTTCAAAGGCATGTCCCCTAGCACTCTGCTCCTCCATTTAGGCCCTACTGTCTAACAGCCAGCCCACTCAGCTAGAAACTCATCAATGCATTAAACTACAGATGAAATCAGCATTCTTGGGATCCAACCACCTGTCAGTTATACCACCATATGTGAACAAACCTTCAACACGTGAACTTTTAGACTGCTTTATACCCAAGTCATGACAATGACCGTTTGTGTTTGAGAAGCCAAACGATAATGAACAGTGATGTGGGAATGGGAGCTGAATAAACCCTTTCCCCCAACTTTTCTTCCTTTCTTTCTTCCTTTCTTTCTTTCTGTCATGGTGTTTTACTGCAGCAGTGGAAACCCTAATTAAGACAACCTACTTCGTCAGGCAATGGTGGTGGACACCTTTAATCCCAGCACTTGGGAGGCAGAGGCAGGATCTCTGTGAGTTCGAGGTCAGCCTTGTCTACACGAGCTAGTTCCAGGACAGGTCCCAAAAAAAAGACAACCTACTTTATGCAATCTTGTAAAATTAAAGGACATAGCCCAGTACATGGACCAATACATTGTTTATATTATTAGAGGTGAGGACCACCAAATGTGTTTGCTTCCTGTTCTTTGTTCTAGTTGACAGAAAGAATGCTTGGCTGTAGATTCATCTTCCTATTTTCTCTCACCTGCCTCTGTCTCCCTACTGACTCTCTCTCCAGATGTATTGTCAAACAATAAATACTCCTAAGGATTTACACAAGAAAACAGCAGCTACGTTATCTTCTTACGGACTTTCACAGCAGCCTGGCAGGACCCACAAGAAACCGATTAACATGGAGGATCCTTTGTTCTTTCACCACATGTGCTTGGGTGGCACAAGTTAGGACCAGCCCCAGCCATTCTCTGAAATGCAGACAATGAAAGCATCACCTATGACTGTCTCCATCACCAAGACAACACAGTGGCCCATGTCCATATTCATGTCTTTGATTACATCCCCTTACCCTCCCTGCCACAAGGCACAGCAGTTGATATTTCATGAAAACCACATGAGGTTGCTAGCGAAGGGGAAATATGGATTACCGCCGGACTGCCTGCCTTCCTATTCCTGACAGGAGAAAAAGATACAACGGAAGAATGCACTGACAACAAGCTGATGGATTGTCTCCATTCTTATGACAGGTCCTGTGGTCACACAGACACTCCAGCTCATCATCCGGAGAGACTGAGAGCTAACAAGGGCGGGAAGCCCCCCTGATCTTTAGTCTTATTCTCCTTCCAGCTCTCTCCACATCCCTCACAGCTTTAGGGTGAGTGTTGGCGGAAGTGGGAAAAGTATGCCTTGACCTTGACAAGTTCTTGTGGATAGTTTCTGCTTAGTTCACTCTTTACAAGATGCCGGACTTTACGTGTCTAGTTCCCTGCGAATTAAAGCCCTCTTCCCTCTATCCAATAATCGACTAACAAGGAATTCAAGACTTGGCCACCTATGAAGAGACACAAATTAGCCTGTGTACTCTTCTTAGGTTTTACTATATTTTAGTATAAATACTAAAGGCTTTACTAAAACGAGAAAAATCAGAAAATTTTAGGACAGTTTGTCCTTAAGATCCATAAGTAATCAAAAAACTTTTTAATAATTAAAGGTACCAACCTCTCACTCCTGGAAATTTTAAACAGTATTTCTAATGTAATAGTGTGATTTGATTGTTCACTTGTATGTTATAGGATTAGATGTTTCAAACCAGCTTGTTCAAAAACATGCAAAAAAGTCAAAATAAACTCATTGACCATTGAGAATTAGATATAATTTCCAAACCCCAAGATGGAGTTGAAGTGAGCAATCAAAAAAAAAATGAAACAATATGAAGTAAGGCATGGCCTGGCAACATGTCACCAAGCAGGCAGTGAAGTGACGCCTCGCCCCTCTGGCACAGAAGCAACTCATCATATGCTACTATCTTCTCAATTTAAGAGCAGCATTTAACAAGCTTATTTTAGAATCTGGTTCATTATCATTTTTAGGAAATTTAATGGTCTTAAGCCTTTTCTATACCACGTGCGACTGCACCTAATTAAAGTTCACATCCTTCGCAGAAAGGTGGGACGTCGGTTCTAATTTTATGCGCTAGTGTGATCGAGGACACAAAGCATCAGATTGTAGATCAGGAGACCTTGGTTCTATTTCGGGCTTGGTCATTGATTTCTGACTTTGCTTAAATGCCACGATTTTTCCACTCATTATATATAGGCATTAATGCCTGGCTTTGTCAGGTGTCATTAGAATGAAATATGCCATCATTATTCATTTAAAACTATTGGGTGGCTTAGGAGACAGTGCTGTCAGTAAAATGCTTGCCAGACAATGAGGACTTGAGTTCAATCCCTATCACCCACATTAAAAAAAAAAAAAATTCAAGCTTGCCAGGACAGCCGCTGTTGTGGCTTATAGGAGTCTTTACAACTAAGTAGGGCTACTGATTGTTTTCCCATGCCAGTTTGCATAGCACTCTCCAACACCACGAGAGCCAGCCCTCACCTTATCTCTGTGGTATACTAGTGACACTATCTTGGTGGTAGCCAACAGATATCTGATTGGACTTATGTTCACTCAGTAGGATGGGATTCGTGTCTGATGCTGTAAATCCAGGCAATATCCATGGCTGCTGAGATCATGGACCCTCACATGAATTCTCAACAGTATAGTTACATAAACAAGACCACATAATGCATAATGACCACGCTGGTCAACATGCCAACATGCATGGGGGAAATTTCACAAGGATCCCCCACCCTAGATGGACAACTACAAATAACCAGTGGCTTTGGAAGGGAGAAGGGATCCTTTGATAAGCTCCCTGATAGATTATCCAATCCCTTGAGGTCAGTCCTCAACACATGTACATATGAACAACACGAAATGGACCCAGGAGGTACATGATAGATAGATATAGATAGATAGATAGATAGATAGATAGATAGATAGATAGATAGATGTAATATACAAAAATGAACAAGAAAGGCATGATTCATAACCTTACAGAACTTCTATTTACTTGAGATATTTTTAATTTTTAAATTATCTTAATATTTTATGTGTATGAGTATTTTGGCCCATATGCATGTCTTTGTCCCACCTGCAAGCCTGGTGCCTGTAGAGGCCAGAGAGGGCTTTGACTCTCCTGGAACTGGAGTGACAGAAGACTGTGAGCCACCATGAAGGTGCTGGGAATTAAACCTGGGTCTTCTGGAAGAGCAGCCAGTGGTCATCTGAGACACCGCTCCAGCACTCACGATATCTTTATTATTCTGGGAGTACTCAGCGGTAGAACCCCTGCCTAGTATGAAGAAGATACTGGATCTGATCCCAAAACTCTAGGGTTCATTAATTTATACATTTTTTTCAGGAGCCACTGAGCACACACGAAGTCAGTAAGTCAACAACTATTTACTAAATATTTACAATATGTGAGAACTGTACTTATTGTACTTAAGAATGGTAAATAAAAGCAATCCTTCACCAAACCCATGGCATACTAATAAGACAGAGGTCATGTTCATCACCTCATCCTGTTTCTCCTAAGTCTAGCATAGGACTCAGTATGAGCCCCTCAAGACACACAAGCTGACACAAGTGGCCAGGCGCTGCCCCCAGACCACTCTAACAACCATGAGGGCCATAAGGGCAGTTTCCCACCCCTCAAGAAGCAGGCCAAGCTCCACCCCATAGGAAAAAACCCCAAGATCAGGCCACAGAATTCCACAATCCCTGAGCTTGCCCCAAGATCAAGACACAATAATCCCACCAATCCAGGCCACTCTGAAAGCCTCCCCCTCACACACACACAAACCCTATATAAAGCCTGCTTCTTTCTACTCAGTTCCCTGCTACTTCTCATCCAAGCAGAGGCAGCCCAACCTCCTGGGTTCTTCTCTTCCAATAAAGCCCTTGTGTGAGGTTTGTTGTGAGGTGCGACTTTGTGGTATTTTTTCGCTCCCAACTGCCAGGATACCTTTCCCCTCAGAGCTGTAACACTGCTATGTAGGAATTGTCAAGGAATGTGCATTTTGTTTTATTTGAGGCAGGATTTTGTTATATATGCCAGGGTGGCCTTCAGATCACTAGGGAGTCAAGTAAAATCAGTGAGCCTCCTGTCTTGGCTTCCCCGTACTGGGATTACAGGCATGTAAACCATACCCAGCTCTCATTCTTGGGTGTGTGTGTGGGGTGTGTGTGTGTGTGTGTGTGATATGGATGTACACATACACACATTTGTATGTCGGAATGTGGGTGCATACATACCATAGCATATACATTCAGACAATGTCTCTTATCAGTCCTTGCCTTCTACTCTATTTGACACAGGGTCTCTTGTTCACTGCCATGGACGCTAGGCTACCTGGCCTGTAAGCTTCATAGGATTCTCCATCCCTCATCTCCCATTCATTTACCCATGGAATTCTGTGATTAGAGATGCTTGAACCATGCATGTTCTGGAGATTTGAACTCAAGTTCTCGTGTTTCATTGGCAAATGTTTTTACCCATGAACCACCTGCCTGGCCCATCCATTCACTCATTTTGAAGAATTTTCTGCAGACACTTGAAATGGGAATAAAGTCAGCTTTTGTTAAAAGTACAGGCAGTGATTCTCATGTACACTCAGACCTGAAAACCACACACCATGTATATATAACTCTGGACACAGAGCTCCCTTGTTTGTTCCATGACAATTTGTATAAGTCACAAGTAAGTCATCAAATAATAGCCTCAGACTAATGCATGTGAATGGGATTTACAAATATTCTAAAAAGACATTTTTCTAGGCAAGCTTCTGAATCATTTCCTGCATCATTTTCAAAGCCAACCTGATCATTTACCCTTGAGATGGTTCCGCATTGCTCCAAGTTACAACATCTTTGATCATTTACCTTTGAGATGGTTCTGCATTGCTCCGAGTTGCAGCATCTTTGATTTGGATAGCCATGATGCTTCAGGATACACTGCCGCTTTTCAGTTTTGAGACTTCAGCATCAACATTTAAAAATCTAGACTCCCACGGCATTCTCCCAGTTCTTCCTAACCTCGATTTTTGTTTCTTTTACTATTCTTTTTCACTTGCTACACTATTTTGACTACTCAAACAGACACAAACACCAGTCAGTTGAAGGATTACCTAGGTTTCCTTTCAAGAAAGTGCTGGCTCCAGAAGACAGTAGAAATACATTAAACATCCCTTAGGAAGTTACTATAGACTTGGTTTAACCTATAATTACTAAATACTATTCCTAAAGTCTTCAGATTGGGAAACTATAAACCCAAATACTACAAAGAGCCAGAATGAGCTGCCCCTGAAGGCTGGCACTCCCCAGCAGCAGGGACTGTCATGTTGGGTAGGGGTGGGAATGGTATCTCGTATACCCCTATTAGTGGCTAACTGCTGGTCTGGCTAGGTTCATGAACATTTCCTGCCTGGACATTTGATGCTGGAGCTTGGATTCTGAACAGACAGGGGTTCCAGGGTTCTAACACACTGAAACTACATTTTCAATCTACTGTGTTGCAATGAAAGGGAAAAGAGAGGAACGGGAGGGAAGAAAGTGAGAAAAGGGGAGTGGGAGAAGGAGAGACACAGTCATGATAAGCTAGGGAGAATATGATATTTATTAGGGAATCCTAAGAAAGTATCTTTACCATTTTTAAATAACAAAACCCAGACTTGTATTTCTAGGCCTTACCCCACCACTACCACTGCCAAAATTCTAAGCATTTCTGACTTCAGCTTTGCTAGGAAGAGATTTACATTTTAAATTATAGCAGTCACTCTTCATTTGTCTCAAATGTCTAAAATAATAATCCACTACATTTAATAATTTGATCATAAAAACATTAATATGCTTGATTTATAGGTTGTGTCTAAATTCAGCAAGAGCACATGAGGAGCAAGAGCCCAGAAGAGAAACGAGGTCTGAGAAGAAGAGCGCAGCCCAGCTGGAGGCAGTCTGAGGCCATGGACCAGCGCATCTCTGAAACGTTCTCAGACTTGCCTGAGAAGGGACCAAGAGGCACAGGACCCAGAAGACGGGAAGGCAAATGGCAGAGTTGAGAGGACACTCTGAGGACATCCAAGAACTGTCTGGGGCTGGTAGCACACAACCCAGACATGGTTAGAGACTGTAACAGGAACACTTGGTTTCCAGGTGAAGCTGGAAGCCTGTCTCCAAACCAGAGGACAGAATGAGGTGACAGTACTTACACTGGCTACTTAAAACCTTTGTGCTCAAGATTTTCTTGGCGGAAACTGAATGTGAAGGCGGCAAGCTGCTGTGGTTGGACATGATGCGGTGTGCCCTGTGCATTGGTGCTTTGAAAACGGAAACAGAAACGGCATGGGGCCCCCAAGAGGTGGAGCCTGGTGGAGGGCTGTTGGGTGCTGTCGTGCACTCTCGCAGGCATTCGTGTAGCTCTCTCTAGCGAGTTCTCTTGCGAGGCTGCTATAAAAGAGTAAGCCTGGCTTTTCTGTCCCTGTGGCTTCCTGTCCCGTCATACGCTATCCCCTCTTAACTGAGCTGCCGCGGATGCCCCCTATCGTGATACGAGACAGCTGGAGGGCAGAATGTTTACCACAGCTGAGCTGATGCTCAGCACCGTGTTCCTGAATCTCTGAAACCGGGAGCTAAATAAACCTTTATTCTTTCTATATTACAGAGGCTCTAGTATGCAGTTATAGCAATGTATAGGTAGGTTTGGTTTTTAATTTACTGCCGGCTACTACGCAGCCCATCAGAAAGGATTTCATAAATATTTTTGCTCCCATTTTAGTCTCCAGGAATTTATTTTTAGATTTCTTTGTTCTATTTTCTGTGTGTGAGTGTACTGTCTGCACGGATGCCTGTGCACCACATGCAGGCCTGGGGCCCACTACATTCGGGAAAGGATGCTGCATCTTCTAAACTGTAGTTGCAGTAGGCTGTGAAATGCCACGTGAGTTCTGGGAATTGAAGAGGAGCAAATGTTCTTAACAGCCGAGCCATCTCTCCAGCCCCCACACCCTACCTTTTTTAAAGGCTAATTCATAATAGTGTTTCTCTCTGAAAGGTCTTCAACTTCACTTCCAAAATATCGAGGCTTACTGTTGCTTTTCCCTTTTTTTAACACAAGGATGTAGGCCATACCTGGTCAAAGACAGGAACTGGGATTGACAGTGGGGTTTGTGGAAAGGGAGGAAATACATGAACCAAACTCTATTACAGTATCTGTGCATGTCTGGAACGCTCTGCTATACCTTTCATGGTATCTGCCTTCCTGTGGTGACATTTTGTCTTTCCAATTAGACTGATAACCTCCGCACTCAGGTCATCTTGTCTCTCCGTGGCACCTGTGCTCCATTGCATTAGACTCTCACCAGGTATCTGTTGAGTCCTGATTGATACAAACCAGAAGTGGGGGAGTAAAATACTCTATCACATGTCCATTTTCAAGGCAGCAGAAGACGTGAGACGCTGTCACAGAGGCCCACAAACACGGCTGCCATGTGAGGTTTACATATATGGCTAACCTGGGAGCGATACACTGGGAAAGATATAATGTAACAAAATGTTCTTAACATTTATTTGCTTAGAAAAACTTGAGAAATCGAGATGATATTGTCTATCATGATATTGATAGTGTCTGCTAAATTGT